>ASPP01025820.1:0-13957 GCA_000512085.1 Reticulomyxa filosa
AGAGCCAGAACATCTTCGAAAGTGTTATCTTGTTCGAATTTTTTTTGACTGGTTCTTAAAAAAATTTAAATTTTAAAAATAAAAAGTGATACATGAGATTTTATTTCCGGTAACCAGGCAAGACAATAGTAAAGTTAACAACTACCCCCAAGGTAGTTGATGTATCGTCGAGTGTGTTGTCAGGGGTGAACTACAGACTTGAGGGGAAAGACTTGCGGAGCCTGGACCTCTTGTGCTGTAACAAGCTTCGGATGCAAGCGACTGCAAATAATATTTTTTTCTTAGTTTGAAATTCAAAAAATTTTGAGCTGCTTCTTTTATGACTGACTGTTAAAAAAAAATCTTTTGTGAAATTAAATTTGCGAGAAAAAAAAACATTAAAAAGGTAGCATGATTCAGTTACTCTTTTGCTCTTGAAACTTTTAATGTGTAGAAAAGGAAAGACAATTAAACACGTGGTAATTTTTAGTTTTTGGGGTTAGAATATATTTTTTAAGCACACTCGCAAAATTTTACATAAGCCATTCAACAGCCATTTTTGTATAATCAAAACTGAACCAATGTCATTTTAAAACAATTTAAATAATATTCTCTTCACAATTTTTTTATTCACAAAATAAATGGCAAAGTATATTATTTTTAAAATATCCAATGGCTATACGTCGATATATAGAAATATACATATTTTGTATCTTTGTTGTTTCAACAAAATAAATCCATTGATTTATGGCAGTCATTTTTTTCCATTTTAAATAATACAAGAGAATTGTATTTTTCAAATTTTCATGGTAAAAAATACACAATACAACAAAAAACACATTTCTAAAACTGTGTTAAACAACTTTTGTTCTTTCTGAATATACTATTGATTTGTAATACAGGTGTCATTGTCGATTTCAAATACATTTTTTGTTTTTGTGTTAAAAAGAAACCACAACTGTATATTCAATTGATTTGAAATAAAAAAGTTTATCTTACATCTTTAAAGAAAAACAAGAAACCTTTGAAGGGACGACTGCTCTTAGCAATGATAAAATTGCAACACAACTTTTGTTGGTAAGTTTTGTTTCAAGCTTTTAGAAAGCTTGTTCTTAAAATTTTATCTGGTTTGAAAAGTCAAAAGAAGAGATCCAAATAATTATTCAATATTGGATCAGAATATTACAAATTAAGATGTGGGTCAAAGATGTAAACAAAATTGTTTATTTATTTTTGTATTTATACTATTTGTCTTTGTTGAATAGCAATGTGAATGTGTAAATATTAGTATATCTTTCGTTTTTGGTATTGCTTGGACTGATATGTAGTAAACAATTATATTGATCGAAACTGTAAATTATTTCGTATCAAAAGAAAATTTAGATAGCTGCAATGTCTAAGTAGATAATAGACTATTAGTTTATTTGCTCGTAATGCGAAAAGATATTACAAATTTTTAAGATCGGTGTAAAATGTGAATTTGCGAATCAATAAATAATGACTATATTTTTACATGTTATGTAACTGCGTACGTTCTTTGCCGAACATTATGTCATTATGGTTGTAAAGTCGCTAGTGCGTTTGCAAAGCTAAATACCAATTAGATTCGTATAACACATCATATGTGATAAAAGCTGTTTTGTGTCTATCATCTTTGCGTATTGTGACATGTAAGTAACAAGATCGAATATCTAGTTTTGATTATATTGGACAACTTCTTCATCAAATCATTTATATTCGAATATTTTTTGTTGTAAGCTTTCATTGTGAATGTTCATTTTTTTTATACAAATTTCAAAATGATCTAAAATTAAAGAAAAAAGACAAAGAAGAACTTAAATGAAACAAAGTCTTCATTTCGTATACAAAATGTAATAAAAAATATTATGAAATATAATTTATGGAAATATATCTTCTAAGAAAATAACAACTGTGTCGCTCCACTTAACAACTGTTCGTCACTTGGCCAGTTTTCAACAATCGATCCTAGATCATAATTGTACTCTGTTTGAAATTGTTTCAAAGGAAGATCGCACAATCCTATTTCGGAGGTGTTCCCACTGGGAGAAGATATAACATTATTTCCTAATATCGGCCAAGCAGACATTTCGCTTCCACAAGAAAAAATACCATATTCGTCAAGATCAACGCGTAGGACTACAGTATTATTAAAATATGCATCATTATATCCTGGATATTGACTATTAATGTTGAAGCCTCGTCCTACATAGGCTATTCAATCGAACAACACAAATGTTTATTTCTACACCCTGCTCATTCCAGAAGAACAGATACCACTCACCGTAGATATTAAACGCATGGCGGTTATCATGCCCACCATAGTCCCCCTTTAATCCATTCGATGCATAAACAAAAAAATTGTGATGTGTCCAGAAATAACAAGATCCGTCATCATTGTCAACAGCTTCTTGAGAATTGTAATTCGCAATGACGAAATTGAACGAGATTTCATCATCTGCTTTTACCACCGACGGCGTTCCATACCGTACGTCCGTTACATAAACTTGCCTGTCCCAACTATTGAACGGGCCTGTTTGTTGGACAATTTGTCATTTTTTCAAAACAACAAAAAAAGTAGTTTCGAAAGAGGAAGAAGAGTATAAAAAAAAACAAATGCAAACCATGATCACCCGATTCTCGACATGTATTAAATAAAAGATTTTTAAAAATAAGTGATCCTCCACCAAAGCCGTCATTAAAATTTATTCCAGCCCTTGGACCATTGTAAAAAATATTGTAGGCAATAACGTTTTGGCACGATTTGCCTTGAAAAAGAAAGGAGCTTTGCTTTTCCCAAATTCCTAATTCGTGCACATAATTTTGAATGATTTGAACACCCCGTGGCTGATTTCCATCTGTTCCATCCCAGCCCATTGTTGAAGTATCCATAGAACTTGGGAATGTAATTCCATTGGTATCGCCCCACAATGTGATTGCACTGTCCCCAGTCCATGCTATCTCATTGCGTGCAATGACTGTCAAGCGGTTATAGCGATTGACAGAAATGGCAATCCCGTCCAACCTCGTCATTTCATTGTTCGAGATGGAGACATTCCATGTCCCGTCCAAATATATTGCTCCGGTTCGTTGTAACGCCCAATCTCCTCCAGACGGCATTCCATGGGGATCCAAATATGTGTATTGCGTGTTTTCCAATACTATTCCACGAATGGTCACGTTGCTCACTGGATTGCTCATATTTCCGATCAATGATATCAGTACTTTCAAATTACAGGCCTCCATGTCATCACTTGGCAACGGCGGCCCTGTTTTATTGTTATAATAATACAATATTCGAGTGCTTGTGTTAAAATACCACTCAGTTTCCATGTCCAACTCTTCGAATAAATTTTCAACATAAAATTCTTGTCCATTGTTGTTGCCACGTGCATCTTGAAATCCTCCTTTCTCAAATTGAAAGGTAGTATTTGTACTCGTCTTTTCGTCAATAATGAACATCCAAGATGCCCAGTGCTTGGGACGCCATACATGAATGACACCTCCACTGACATTTCCATAGGGACTGTGCGGCAAAATATCAGGACCGTACTGCATG
Source organism: Reticulomyxa filosa (assembly GCA_000512085.1). Classification (NCBI taxonomy): domain Eukaryota; phylum Foraminifera; family Reticulomyxidae; genus Reticulomyxa; species Reticulomyxa filosa. The sequence goes on from ASPP01025820.1 coordinate 3,557, forward strand.
GCGTAAGGAATGCGATAGGGGAAGGGACTGCCACCCTCGGGATTCGCGCTGCACCAATAACCTGCTGGTGGTGTAAAGTTTCCACAGATACCTCCCATTCCTTTTTGTTATTATTTTTTGTATTGAGTGTCTATCGTATTACAGTTATCATTTATCAGTTTTTGTATTTTTTGATTGGTTGTCAATTTTTTTTTATTTTTCAAATAAGTAATACACGAACCTAAATTATAATAAGAATAGTACCCAAAAGTTGATGTATTTCGTTGAGGAAATTCTGGGTTACATTCAAATTCAGGAAGATAGGGGAACGGAGGAGAGAACCATGCCTTTGCTTCGAGTTTGCTTCCAAAACCCTGTGTTTCAGGGTTAGCATTAGGATAACGTGCACGAATTGCTCGTTGCCCATTAACGCGCAAGCCCAGAATGTTATTGACTGTGTCTGGTACTTTGCACTGATAAATGTTGATGTTATTTGACTTTTGTTGATACAATTCCCACTTGCAATCAATTTCTATGCCACCGCTAATTGCCGCCCTCTCTCCATTGAAATTGGTCAACACCATATTGCTGTCGTCATAATTCAACGCGATTGTCTCTTTCAAATAATAGCGACCCGCCCTGAGCACGATATACTTCATTGTCTCCCTTCCATACCCACGAACTTTTGCTACGTATTTTTCCAAAGACATATAATATCAAAGGTCATTTTATTGTTCAATAAAGTACCCCCTTTTTTTTGTTTGTGGCAAATGCATTTTTTTGTACCAAGGGCATGCTCAATCGATCTCAAAGGAAAAATCATGGTTCCTTCATTCATATCATCGCCTTTCTGTGAGTCGACATATACATATACCTTGTTGTTTTCGCTGTTGTCATAGACCAGGTCTTCCCAAAGGGGAGCGCTCCTGTGATCATTTGGCCTTTTACGCTGCTTTTTCCCCCAATCGATCTTACTGGGCGACACACTACAATTGCTGGCCTCTGGGGCTCCGCTCAGTGCGTCTGCTATCTCTTGTAATTGATCCATGCTTAGATGAGGCTGAATCTCTACCGCAAACTCCAACGCTAGCTGACGCATAGGACAATCAAACGTCTCTTTAGTAGCTTTGCCCACTAAGAATAGGAGCTTATCGACAAACATATGAGCACATTCACAATATCCATTTCAGTCAGATGCAAGCTGACAATGGTTTTTATTTTCGGACTCGGGCGAAGTTGTTTATGCAACAAGAACCGATTTTCCTTCTTAGTTAAAAAAAAGAATACTAGGACTTGATATCTTTCTCAACAAAAATCTCAAACCTTTATACGGAAGTAATAATTGAAGATTTTGTGTCTACTGTTTTTTTGAAGCTGCTTTCTACTCGCGCATCCTCAGGTTTTTATTTTAAGTTTTATAAAAAAATTTTCTTTGGAGAGTCACAAAAACGAGAAAAGGGGGAGATTGGGGATGGAGTCACCCCCGAGCTTGTTCATCGTGCAGACCAAATATGCTTGATAATGCGATGTTGGAATTTCCATTTATTGATTTTGGTGTCTTTGGTAAACGTATCCTCGTGTATTCCATAAGATATGATCACACCTTCTTTTACACCTGTCCAGTAAGATCGATTCACAGCACGGGTCTCTTTTTCATGCACTTCGTTAAATGTGATGACAGGATTGGACTCAAAATGGGTTGTATCTTTAAATTTCTCATGCAAATTTATACAAAAACTTTCAATTTCTTTCGGCCCCTCAAATTTTTTGTTGATTCTTACAACTTCGCATGTACCATTTTCTGCAAACAATGAGGCCATTCCTTTTCCGTCTCCCTCATCCAAACATTGCAGAAAACCGTTGATACAGTTATTTACTTGCAATATATCCGTGGCTGTCACAACTACTTTCTTTTTTATTGTTATTGCTACTATCATTGCAAGCGCTATTAAAACAGTACATCCTCCTCCTAAAGGCTAGCAGAAACAAACAAATAAAAATAAGGGATTTGATCTCAAGTTTTTGGAATTATTGACGTACATTGTCATCTTCAGTAGATGAGCCATGTGCGACGTGTTGGAGAATGGATTTCATCTTTTAGAATTTTTTAATTCCTAAAAAAAGTATCACTTCCCCATTTGTTCTAGTTACGCTTGTTGAAAATTTTAACCATCAATTTAGAGAAACGCCTTAAAAAAGAATTGAAAGAGCGCAGTATAAGTAAGATATAAAAAAACAAATTTTTTTTAACAGTACGAATTTTTTTTCGAAGAGTCAAAAAAAGGGACTTCCAGAAAACAATGGATTTCACATCTTGCCAGCGAGTACGTGAAATAATTGAAGAAAACACAAAAAGTGATCAAGTTGTGATCTCACACGAAATAGTGACGGAATGGAAGTCCTTATTAAAAGGAAATCCGACAGCCATTGAAGTCGCGTTTGAAAGCCTGATGAGAAAACTTTCGCACAAACACCCACAAACGCGATTGTTGTCACTGATGTTGATGCATGTAGTGTTCCTCCGAAGCAAACATTTCCGTCAACATGTCATTAACGCACTGGACAAATTTTTTGAATTGACACTGGGTGTTCCCGCGCATTGCGATATCAGTTTGAATGAACATCAATCTGTTTGCGTAGCAAATTATCCAAAAACGCCACCAAAAACAGTACAATATTTGTATGAACAAACATTGGATTATCTGAGTGAATGGAATCACAAATTTGGGAATAGATATTACCGCCTACACATCGGGATAACATATTTGAGAAATATACACAAAATCATAGTGCCAAAATATCAGATCAAAAGTGAAGAAGAAGTGCATGACACAGGAAAATATGCGCAATGGTTGAAATTGGAAAAACAAATAAAACAATGGGTGAAATTGATAGGTCTGATCAAACGCAAATATCCACAGATGGTATCAATGCTGAATAATATGCAGCGGATGTTGGATTCTTTAAAACCACAATTTGAGGAACTATTGCAAAATCAAAGCAATGATCATGTATCCGCAACACTGACAACAGCGACAACAGATATTGACAAAACAGCACAAATGCAGGACAATGTTGTTCCGGTACATTATGGATTTTCATCTTCAGAAGACGAAGATGATGCTGATGACAAAAATGAATGGCAGTCATCTTCCTATAGAACGGACCATGACACATTTGGACTTAGTTGTTTGAATAATAATTATACTTTGGAAATCACTATTGACACAAATTTTGAGACATTTTCGTCCCATATTAACCACGTGTTAGGGAAGGAAGGAGATACAAAAGAGGTGGATGTTCATTCCAAAAAGCAATCGTTAATACCACAATTGCAATATCATCGATATTTGATTGAAACTAAAGGAAAGCATTTGATGGCAAAATGGAAATCCATTTTGACACAAAAACTTCCATTTGAAGAGTATAAAGACAATAGCACTTTACAAGGAGATGAGAAAGATGATATAAAATGGGGGCCTTTTCTCACTGCTAAAAATAGTATTGTCAGTCAAATTGAACATTTGGAGTTGCAAATGAACGACAAAATTGCACAATGTGTGGCCTTGAACATTAATTGTCAAGACATTGGTAATCAATCCAAAAACAATAAAAAACATTTACAAACACTTGTTAATGAAAATGATAAAGAATTGGCAAGACCTCCAATTTATAAAAGTGTTGGCATTTCACAACAACTTAAACACGGCCATATCTATGGCGTTCGCAATGGTATGCGGCTACCTCCACATGCTGTTGAGAAATGGAAACTCACAAATTTGCGAAAGCAAAATCGGGCAAAGTTACTTCACATCGTCAATCACAAAAATACAAAAAGCGCTCATATGCACCCAGTCACTCCTATTAAAGCAGGAATGGGCTGTCAGTTCCCAAATCGATAACATATCTTTTTGGTATTTGTTGCAGTGTGCCAATTCAGAGAGTAAAAAAGGAAGATCAATTTAAAAACTATCTTTATAAACGCTTTAATCGAACTAATTCTTTTCTTTGTGATCTACTATTAATAAAGATACACATAAACACATTTTGACTAAGTTGGCACACGTGTAAGCAGCACGAAAAACATGCTTAAAAAGTTTCTTTCAATAATTACAAAATGATAAACAACACCAATGCTTTGATTGAATTATTGAAATGAATAAAACTTGATGGCTTGCTACAAAAAAATTGAAGCATTTTTTTTTTCGCTCTGCTAGTGATCTGTCATCCATTGATACAGTGTTTATTACTTCTTCATCCCCACAATTGAATTTTTCCATCAGAGCAACATGATACAATAGTCTGGCCGTCTGGTGAAACATCCACTCCATTAATATCTCTTGAATGTGTTTGTAGTATCTGAATTTCTTTTCCTGTTTTTATATTCCATACTCGAATTGTATTGTCCCATGCGACAGATACAATATTGTGATGATCTAGAAAATATCTCACACTCTTAATCGTATCCAAGTGTCCACATAATCTTTTTACTTCTTTTCCCGATGTTACATCCCATATTCGAATTGTCTTGTCAATTGAACCTGAGACAATGTATTTACCATCTGGAGAAAATTGAGCTTTAAATACCTCTTTAGAATGCCCTTTTAGCTTTTGCACCTTTTCACTGAGTTCCACGCTCCATATTTCAATGGTCGCATCTGCCAGTGCAGATACAATAAATTGACCATCTGGAGAAAATTGTGCGTCATACACACGAGAAAAGGGCATTTGCATTCGTTTGATCTCTTGTCCAGATTTTACATCCCACAACCTGATGGTTTGATCCCACGAACCAGACAGAATCGTGTTGTCATTTGGTGAGAATTGACAACTTAGCACGATTGATGTGTGTCCTTTACATATTATCGGTTCTTCTACCGAATTCACATTCCAAAGTCGGATCGTCTTGTCATTCGAACATGATACAATAATGTTATCATCCGATGAAAATTGTACATCGTTTACCCAATCTGAATGTTTGCCCAATAGTTGAATAGTTTTCAATTTTAAATCCAATATCCCAATTGTGTTGTCATAGAAAGATGCAACAAGTTTGGTTCCATCTCTTGAAAATTTTACGCAACTTACACCCTTTGGATGTTGATAAAATACTGGTAATTGTTTATAGTATTTAATCTATTATTTGTGTATGATTCCAAAAAGCAGTAATATTTTTGCAATGCAAATACACTAAACGTATCGTGCGATAATTTTATTAAAAGAGCCAATCCATCCAATTTGAATGGACGAAGATCGGATCCAATACTCTAAGACAAGAATAAGCGTTTGCTCACTCTGTTTGGTTGTTGTTAATAAAAAGATGAAATTATGAGATTTTATCGAAACAAGAATGCAACAAAACTCTTACAATGACTGTATTTACTGCTGTAGTACTTAAACGCTTGTTTTCGCCTTTCACTCTATTCATTACAGCTCCCACTGTTACAAAATGCGTACAAACAAAGAAAGTGAGCTAATATAGATTTGCAAAATAAAAGAAAAACAAAGCTTCATCAATGTCTTTTCTGATAGCAAATTTGCACTTTTTTGACTTTTCTAAAAAAAGCTGAATCTTTGTCTTACATGTTTATTTAACTCTTTGCTTTAATTTCTCTGAAGTGAGATACAGATAACAAATTATTGTAGGTCCAATTATGACAATTGCAACAATGTTCTTTTCAGAGTATTGATATTTTCTTGGAAAACTAATCTCAAATCTACATCTTATGTTTTTAATCATTTCTGTAAAATTGTGTTCAATAACACATGTACGACAATTGATGTTTTAATTATTTTCCAAAGAATTTTTTTCCAGTTCTTTGCAAAGAAATCCAACAAGTGCAAAAAGTTGGATGTGAAAAGTGAATGGCCAAAGATAATTGAGACTATCGGTTAAAATAATATTTCAAAGTTAGCGGAGAAAAAAGAAAGACATGGGCAAGAAAATGCTGGTGAATCTCATAAAAGAACAGAAAGTATACAAGCCAAATTGCTATAATCGTCCCTGTTTTGCATTATAGAGAATACTTGATAGTTGACTTCGCTGAGACGTTAGTGCCCTCTTAGGGATCATGCAAAAAATTATTTTACGTAAATTTAATGGAGGTAAAGAAAACAATAATATATCCCTCCAATCTTGCTTAAAATAGTCTACAACATACTAGGAACATGGAAGACGTGAGAAACAGTACTATTGAAAGTGAAGATGACGAATCAGAAAATGAGGGATCGTACTTGACGAAAAGGTCAAGCAAGAGATTCAGGGGAAATGGATGGAAGAAAGTGTTTACATTGATGTTATCCTTAATCACAGTGTTGGGAATCTATATATTGCCTAATGATAATCCATTCCACGAGAAGAAATCGATTTGGGACTCTGTGCATGAACTTGTGTGTACTCGGCAAAATTGGCCGTGCACATTGATGTACGGAGTGATAGAATCTGTGGTTATTTTGGTTGTGATGGCTTTTTTTTATTTTATAGTTTTTTTCAAACTGTATTGGAGACTTCGGTACCACAACAACCGAATTTCAAGACAACTAAGATCACTTGATCCATATATGATTGCTTTTCCTTGGTTATGTGCAACAAAGTTTTTTTTTTTCATTTACGTATATACATATACGTATATTCATATGTATACTATGCTACTATTTAAAAGGCTAGTTTCCCCGATATTGAAATGGCATACAATAACCTCACTGCTAATCTTAAGCATCAATAATGTAACGTATGCGCTGTATGGCACCTTAGATGCGACTATGGTGGAGCAGTTATATCAAAGGAAGAGGATGAAAATATTGTCAAAGGATGGAGTCTTTAGTGAACAGATGCAGTTAAACTTGGTCAGCGATTGGATGCGTTGTTTGTGCTTTACAGTGACGTGGGGAGTGATTGACTATGCACTTTGGAGTGATCAACACAACTTTGGATTGGGATTTTTGTTTGAAAAAGGTCCCCATTGCACTATTGCTTCCTTGCACGAAGAATATGTACAATGTTTGAGGCACTCTATTGGCCCACATGTTGCACATATCGGTGATCTTTCCGACCTTATTTTGTCTTTTGTTCCTCCTGTACCCGATCAGCTTATTCAATTGAGAAATCATTTGTATTTGGGTCTGGATTATTCATATTTCGATCGTTTCGACTTTTTTAAAAAAATTATTACATGAAAGGAAAAAATATCAGACAAATGATTTTTTAAAAAATTTTTATTCTTAACAGAGGCCTTTCTAATTGTCACCATTATCACCACTCTGTGCTCTGGGATACGAGTCAGTCAAACTCCTGCGGTGGGGTTGGTAATGGAGCCATTGTTGATCTTCATTGGCTTCTTGCTCTATGCAGTGTTCATTTTGGTTGTCACTCGGGGACAATTCAAAGCATTTGAATTTGATTCTGATAGTACCGGTACTTTCTTTTTTGGAATTGGATGCGCTGGTATTGCGACCTTTTGGGCGTATTTGGTGTGGGAGAATATGAAACATAGAGTCTTTATTCTCCAAAACTTTCAGAAAAATTCAGAGTCATTTCAGAGGGTTTTAGCTCTATATAAGCATAAATGATGCACATTATTGTTTACTGTCCTTTTTTTTTCATTTCGTCCTTTCACTATTGTTCTTCAATTTTTATTTGATGATTGACTGTTCAGATCTCTACACCTTTTCATCTTTCGCTTTCGTTAAAATGCCAGAAATGGAGATATCTTGTGCAAAAACACTTTTGAAACATTAAACTCCAACAGAACATATAAAAGTAAAGAAAAAAGTCGACTACTTTTACTTTTTTCGGTATCGTGAAGTGTTGTTGGAGTGAAATTATATTTACTCCATCTTCGTGATAGACATATCCTTAAACTCGGTGCAACCTTCAAAAAAGATTTTTAACGTTAAAAAAGCGTCTACTTATCTATGAGGTTATAAAGTGGACGCCCTGTCGAGTGAGCGTTGTTTTACTCGTTTTCAATTTCATCCAAAGAGAGTTATTATTTGTAAGCATTTTCTAAAAGAATGGCCCTGGACAAGGACAATGAAAAACACCGCCAATGGTCAAACGACTTGGACGACAAATATCGAGGACAATTATGGTACGACAGGATTGCTCGGCCTTTGGCACATGGTGCTTATCACGCTGTACGCTATACAAATTCAAGAAACAAAGCGGAATGGGCTAGAGCAAAAGACCAATTTGGTGTGATTTTTGGCAGAGAGGATAGCTATTTGAAAGAATACAGAGAAAAACAAAAAAAAAAAATGAAGACAAGCCTATCATGTCCAATTTTCTCAAATGTGTTTTCCTCAATTCAAACAACACCACAAGGTTATTTTGAAATTTTCTTTCACTATTTCTCGGTTAGCAGTGTGCAAGAAATTTAAGTCACTTTAACATCGATTAATCTCAGAAAAAATTGTTCCAATATAAAAGCAACAAGTCTTTATTACACAAATTTTTTTCTTAAAAATTGTTTGAAGATGACGTGTTCTTTTCAGTCATTAATTGCATTTTGCGAGAAAAAACTAGATTGAACGCAGGCCAAAATATTAGACATCGTCTTCCGATAAATGAAAACAATGATGAAATTTATTATCAAGAATAACACAATATTTCAAAAAATATTATCGACTTTATTCATTCAAATTTTTTTTAAATTGAGTCTTTTTCTTCTTTTCAATCTTTTTCATCCTTTTGATCTTTTCATCCTTTTGATCTTTTCTTCTTTTTCATCTTGTTCTCGCCCAGATTTTTTCATTTGCACTGTTGATCGAACGTCTTTCATTTCCACATCATTTGCTCCAGTTTTTGCCATTTGATTGCTTTCCAAGTACGAATCAATCTTGTCTTTGTCCAAAAACTTGATAACTAATTTCCACACAATGGAATATCTTTGTTTGACGCTCGCCGGCTTTAATTCCACGCATTCCTATTAAAACAAAACATAATTTAGTTTATTTTGTCATTTAAAAAAAAGAATGAAACTTTTTAAAAATTGTTCATTGCACTACAGTTACTTTCATCTTTTTACTTCAGGTGACACTTAAACAAGTAAAAATTAAAAAAGCGAGTAGTAAGACATTTCCACATAAGAAATATAAATATAAAAAAATAAGATTCTTAACTTTAGTCACCCGGACAAGACACTCTTTGTTAGCTTTGATCCATGCATCTGCCGCTTCAACTGTCGTATTTCCGCCCGTTCGGCCAACGCTTTGGCATGACCTTTGGTCGAAACTAATTCTTGAATCATCATTTGACGATTTAAAATCTTTGTGCGTTTGCTTTCTTTCACCCCCAACACAAGACGAAGCGTTTCTCCGGCCATTTGAGGACTGCCACAATGATCAAGTTTTTCGCTGCTTCAATTTTATCAACTCGATCTTTTCCAAGTTTTCATCCTTCTTTGCAGTGGCGAAGAGACTTTAAAAAAGGACGCTTTCACTTTGGACTACGTTTAAAAAAAAAAACTATTGTCAACAAAAAAAAAACTAAAAAAATTTATTATCATTTTATTTAGAAAGTGTTAGAAAAAGAAATATTTTTGTGTAATTTTTTTTTAATAGTGCTTGTTTAAAACTATGCTTAGTTTCGACTGTTGATTAATAGTAATTTTTTTAAAAAAATCAGTTTTGAGAAACAGCATAATTTGATATCTTTTTTTGGAATATGTGTATACAACCGAATAAAAAAGCTCAAAGATTATCTATCGAAAATGAAAGTATAAATCCATTAGTTACAAATGAAATCAAGATTTCACTTGATAATACGGAATTTTTTGAAGAAATAGATCAAACAAAGTATATTAATATTTTACAAATTAAAGATTGGAATGATGGTATTTTTTTTTTTTTTCCATTATTTTTGCTTAGTTAATAATATTTTGCGCTTGTGATGAAAATAGTGCAATATTTCTATTTTGATATCAAAGTAGTCGGTCATACATTTGCACTACAGCATGAAATAGAAGAAGATTGTAAAAGTGATTCAATGAATGATAAAAAAAAAAAGAGCAAATTTAAGCTCATTCGAGAGCCTAGCAACAGTAAAGACAAAAATGCATGTAAATTAAGATTATGTAATCAAGAATATTGTAGAGATATTGGATATTTGTCCAAAGGAGTGGTGGAGTATTTATCGACACATTATTTTAAGTACGCAATTATTTTTAATACCTGGCATTTATGAAACAAAAGAAACCCAACTTACGCTTGGTAGCATCAATCAGGTTCGAATATGCACTCAGATCACCACAGATTTTGTCAGACATGATGCAACAACATTGTTGCGATTGTGCTTTCAATCACTTATTGACATTGCAGGCAATGATACGTACTAACACTATTACTTCTCTAAGCAACACAGGTATGCTTAAAAAAAAAATTGTGTAAAACGAATAATCTGCCTACGTATACATGGAATGGGGA
>ASPP01025858.1:0-10272 GCA_000512085.1 Reticulomyxa filosa
TTTTGTACTTGTTTTTTCTCAGATCTCTAATGCATACATCAAATGCTCACATACACTTCCAATACAAATACAAAAACTTCCAAGTACATATAGAGTTACAATTAATTTGATCCGCATATCAACAACTGTAGAACTCTTTACACTCTTTTCTTGAGCATCAGGTATACTTACAGGAAACCCGCTTTTTGTGCATCCAACAGCATGTCTTTGAGAAGACACCTTAAAAAAGAAGCTCAAAGGAAGTCTTTAGTGCTTCTCTAAGCGTAGAAACTGTTACCTGTACTGTATTCTCAAAGACATCACAGTAGTGACTTTGTTATCCGTTTTAAATCTGGATTTTGTCTCACGTTACAAAATAAAAGCAATAAAAAGAAAAACTTATGCCTTCCACTTTAAAGTTGTGCTACACAACAAATGAATAAAGTGCATATACCAAAACATGGTTATGTTTTTTTCTTCCGTGTTTTTTGCAAAGATCACTAAAAAGCTTAAAACTTTTTGTTTATGGCTTTTTAACACTTTTATTAATAATTTGTAGTATAATATATTGAGTAACTGATGATCATCCATTCACTGGAGTAATTTACTGACAACCGCTTTGAAGTCAAAGATTTTAAAAATATGATCTTGTTTTGGGTTTTCTGCCTTAAACCATTTTAGCATCCATAATGTATGTTTTAGTTAATATTAATTTTGAACATTGATTTTTTTGTTTATCCAAAACCGGACATGGATCGTGTACATAAACCACAATGTCCAAAAACTCACAAGTTTTGTTTAGTAGTTAGCGTTATACACGAGAAGAAATTGCAGCGTAGTGATTATCCTAAATCCAAGCAGATTTTGAAAGCAAAGTAAAAACAATGGTTAATTTTGTAAAAGTGTGAACTCCGAGTTTTTTTGCAGTAAAAAATTAATTCACATCCAATTTATTTTTTCTTGTTTTGTTGTCATTGATATAATGTAAGCAAAAATGTTCTTGAATTGATATTCTACCCCAATAATCGAATTGCTCCTCCGTAAGTTCCACAGCATAATGTATAACTATTACTCTCGTTTGTTTTGTTTTTTGCATCAAGCTTATTTACTGCTGAAGAAAACAGAAAACAATATATTCCTCCATCATCACCACCCCCTTTGATCATATGTAATTCCCTACCCGATCGAATATCCCAAAAACGAATTGTATTGTCCCATGATCCAGAACATATTATATTTGCATTACCAATTCCATTGTTAACAATTGGTAAATTGTCAACACAGTTTACATAATTTGTGTGTCCTCTGAACATGTGAATTTCTCTTTTAGATCGAATATCCCACAAACGCACTGTTTTGTCTTCTGATCCAGATAATATTATATTTCCACTGCCATCACTTGCAATTTCATTTCTGGAATATTTTACACATCTTACTACATTTTCGTGTCCTTCAAAAACAGCTATTTCTTTGGAAGTTTCGACATCCCATAAACGAATAGTGTTATCCCACGATCCAGAGCAAATGGTATATCCATTACCCCCAATTATACCAATACTGTTGCTAGTGCGATTTTTGACATTATGCAATGGAGAAAATTCGACACAGCGGACAGTGTTTGTGTGTCCTTTGAAAACATGTGCTAGCTGATCTGTTTCAACGTCCCATAGCCGAATGCAGGCGTCATTAGACCCAGAGCATAAATATCGACCACCAGTAAATGATGAAAATTGGATACAATAAACACTGTTTGTATGTTCTTTCAACACCCGAAAGGCCTCCGAAGTGTCAAAGTCCCAAAAGCGAATTGTTCTGTCAGTTGATGCAGAACAAACGACAAGACACCTGTAGTTATGATAATGATACGGGGAAAATTTCACACAATATACATGATCCGAATGTCCATCAAACAATTTCAATTGTCCATTGCCTGCAAAATCCCAAACACGAATTGTTTTATCTTTTGATCCAGAACAAAGGAATTCGCCACCATCAAGTGATGAGTAATCAATACTCCACACAATGCTGCTATGTCTGGTAAAAGTTTTAAGTGTTTTCGCTGAATAAAACCAATCAAAGTTGACAGTGGATGAAGATCGATTATTGCACTCGTTTTGTTCTTCGTTTTTGTTTGCATTACACAATTGAGAAGCATTCTTTTTTTCCATCAACTTAGCTTCCATATCAGCCTGGAGTTTGATTATTTCTTGTTTATGCTTTTTCTGTATCTCTTTCATTTCTATTTCTTTCTGCAAAAGCTGGCTTTCTTTCGATTGGATAATTTGCGAATACGTTTGAGTATTTTCATTCATCTGCTGATTTCCATTTTCTTGTGTCTGCTTTTTTTTTGCTTCAGTTTTGCTATCTTTTTTCAAGTTCTTAACTTCAGAAATTCTTTTAAGCTTATTCATATTTGCCCCCCCCCCCAAAAAAAAGAGAAAGAATAAATTTAGAGTGTGTTGAACATTTTTGTTTTTGTTTATGATTTATTCATTTGTTTGTTTGTTTTTAAATCAAAACTAGATTTTCTTTTAGAAAAGTTAAATTTTCTTCGTCTTTCTTCTTTTGTGATTGCATCTCCAGTTTTAACTTTTCGTGTTGCGAATTTAATTGAATTGCTTCTTTCTGTTTTTCCCATTGTTTGCTAATTTTTAATTTCATTTCAAAAAAAAAAAAAAAAAAAAGCAAACAAGGGCTAAGCTTGAAGTAATTGTATAGTTTGTTGCAACGATGTAAATGACTTTATGACCAAATCAAAATGGAATTGCATCTTTGAGATCAAATGCTGTTGTAATTCGCTCTTATTACATGTGTGATCACAACCAAATGGTTGAAACCAACATTTGGAAAATTGCAGGGAACAGGAGCTATTCAAATGATCGTCCAAGTCTTTTAATTTTCCACTAAAATTACATTTAATTCCCTTTCCATTGCTCACTTGTTGTGAGTCTTGTGTAAATTGCAGTGGGCATATCACATCCAATTCGCCGATATACCGTTGTGCTAATCTACTTTTGGCATACTGGCAATGGTTATGAGAGCGAACTGGACAAGAATTAGGATTTGAATTGAGAAAACGCTTCAAACACTCCTCTCCAACAAGAAATGCCCCTTCCAATTCTTGATGTTCGGTACAGCTTATCTCAATGGGATTGTTCGCAATTTGTCCACAAATCAAACAAATCAACTCGCTAATTTGAGTATGGTTGTTCGACTGTAAAATCCAGTTTTTGCTGAAACACTGTGACCGCTCTGGAAAGAAGGGATCCGTAGTATCCTCTTTTTTGATCTTTTGATTCTCTTTTCTGCTCATCTTGTGATTGATTTCTTTTTATCTATCGATTATAAATCTTTAAATTTTTTTTTAAATTGAATGAATGTATCTTTCCTTGGTCTAGACCAACAGTCTCGAACAACAACGTACAATGTAAAAACAATAAATAAAAAGAATAGCATATGGAAGTGTTGTCACTTTTTCTGTTTTTTTAATGTTTTTATTTTTTATCATTTGTTGGATTATTAATATTATTTTGGCACTAACAGTTAAAAATAAAGTTTCCCAAATTGGATAAAATTGGAGTAAGTCTACTTTATTGAAAAAATTTTATGTGAAGATTGTGTAAAGCTCTTGCATAAAATCTTCATTCCACAACTTGTCACGCTAGCTGTTAACACATGTTATATTGAATGCACAAAAAATATTTTTATAGAGGATTACGAAAGAAGAAAATGATTGAAATGTCAGGCTTGCAAATCGTAAAAGTCAAATAACTATTTCAAACAAAAAATTGTAACGAAAGTCTATTCAAGACAATAAAATACCACTAGAGTAATAAAGTCGTACCACAACCAAAACCTATTTGCAATATTCGTTTTTTAAAACATACGGAAAAAAAACATCACTAACAAAAATCCAATCATCATGTTCCAACAAAAGATGTATGCATTGTTGGACACACATGAGCAAAAAAGTAATAACAAAACCACCACTAACGACTGTTTGGTGTAAAGACAATGTCGTACAAAGTTGTATCTTGACTTTCCACACAATACCATTCTCCTTGTTGATTTTTTCGAATTTTGTCTCGAATTTCACGTAACATTTGATTTAGCGAATAATTTTTCTTGTGTGCCTCTGTCATTACAGCGTGCATACATTGACTCAACAGCGAAGCGTCGCTGACAAGATGTCCTTTAGTAGTTGACCAAATAGTTAAAAAACCATCGTCGTCATGTCCATGAAATTGTTCTGATTGAATATTTTCTTGGTTTCCTCTCACCACAACTGCACGTGATTTTGGTCTATTTCGACCTCGACAAGCATCAACAATGAATATTTTGGGACAATCTTTTAATGCTGCCATTTCATGGCAATTGAAAGAAGCACGAATTTTGCAATTGATATATCATTGCCTTCACTGGTAACTAACACATTTCCAATATCACCATGTCCACAAAGAATTATGATCAATGCATCATATTTGTTGGAATTTTCTCGAAGCTTATAATTGGCAATCACTGCATCTAAAAATTCTTCCACATCTGGTTTCAGCATTTTCGGCGATTCATTACAGATGAAATCATATTTCAATTCATCTTTGAACAATTTCTTAAAGTTTTCGAGATCTCTGTCCTTCACATTTTCAAGATTAGGCCAGTCTGTCTCTTTGTTATATTCACTGATTGCAATCATTATCACCAATGCATTATTAATCATTTTCTTTTGTCCACAGTTTCTCCAAATTACTTTCAAAGTTGGGATATCCTTCTCAAAGGCCTTGCGGACATCTTCATCAGATTGGATGGCCTGCTGATCCATATCAACAATTCCCAATTTCAAATTCTTTGTTGTTATGGTTTCAAAGTCGCTGTTTTCCAAGCAATGATAAATGCGACGAACCAATTCTCCATAGGTTAATTCATCCAGATAAATTTTTGTTTCCTTGTCATTGACTATTACATGTGCGGCTGCCTTTTTAAAAAGTTTCATTTTTTTTTTTTTTTTTTTTAAATAAAAAATATGTATGTGTATATGTATATATGTTTATATTTATTTATTTATGAAAAGATAAATGACTTGGCTGGACCCTTGGTTGTTCTATTCAAATGACCAAAGTGTGGTATTGTACGACCTCACTTTGCAAGTCGATACAGCAAAAAAAAGGTAAAAGGGGTGCAAAGTAAAATAACATCATCAAGTGAGCGATAGTAAATATAGGATTCAATGGTAATGCAAATGTCAGGAATGTTACCATCGTGCAGTTGATTTTGCCATTTGCTGTTCGTCAGCAGCCACATTGCAAACTCCGGCTGTGCCAGCTGTTCAAAGTTTGCAATAATTTCCGCTTTGTCAGTTTCACTTTTATCTTTCCACCATTTCATCCATTTTTTCTGTTCTTCCCATTTCTTTTTTTTTTTTTTTTTGTAAGTAGAAGATATCCACAATGACTTTTTTAACAAAAAAAAAAAAAAAAAAAAAAGTAAAAAGCAATGCATCCTCACAACTGTATTTTCATTTGAGCATGTCTTGAATGTCAAAGCTTCATATCCATTCCCCTCTTTCTCCTTTGTGACATCACTGTCTTTGACGACGTTGTAATCAGCCAGGAGTGTTTGGACTTCGTCCTTGTCCAGCACTTGATTCACAGATACTCGCACGTGCGTCAAGACCATGTTGGGTCCATCACGTCCTCCGAGAACATGCACAAAGGTGTTGTCGGCGGTCAAAACGCCCGCACATTCAGTCAAAGGGAGCGACAGTGAGCATGAAAAATATGTCCACTTGCGTTTGGCGAGGGAAAACTTGTGGACGAATTTGGTGGCGATAGTAGAGTCAGACGAACCAAGCTCACCTTCCCACGCACGAAAGAACAGAATGACATCATTGACACATACATAAGAATAATGGTGATACGGTGCAATAGTCTCACAAATAGGCAAATTGCAAAATTGAAATGTGTGTTTGTGTTCCTCAAAATCAATGGCTAATCCTGTCTTTTTACAAAATAACACCATTTCATTATTGAAATACTTCTGCTGCTGTTGATGCTGATGCTGATACTGATACTGATACTGATGTGCTGCTGTTGATACAAAACAATGATATCGTATCCAATCCTCATGAATTGGTAATGTGCTACGACTCACATACTGAAATGTATTCAGGTCAAATACATCGATATTCTTGGGATAATACGTGATAAACAACAAATGGCTTTGGCTTCCACCGATCACTGCACGCATTCCGGCAAAATCGTCTTCCTCTTTGCCAATGCGAATTTCCTTGTCTTCGCTGTCTGTCAATGGAATCCATTCGTTCCAACACTTGTTTACTATTGCTGTTGTTGTTGCTGTTGCCATCGTATCACTTCCTCTCTTGTCCCACACACTCACGTAATTCAACGTCAACGTATACTTTTGCTCATTTTTGTCGCCACCCAAACACAACAACGTCATGTCAGCTGCTTCTTTACTGCTTACACGCTTCACCACACAGTGTCCGTGCAACTTCATATCCCTTGGGTACGCGCAGATCCGCTTGCACTGCTTTGCTACTGTATTATACGAATAACACTCGTTGTTCTCGTAACTTCCACAAATCAGAATCTCGTCGTTGTGCACCACACATTGGCTAAGTGAAAGTGCTGATGGTAATGGGGGTAACGGTTCAAACGGAATTGTTGATTGGTTCCCCATATTCTTATTTATTCCTAGTTTGAGGCCAAAGAAAAAAGTGATGCAAAGATTTTTTTAAAAAGGGGGGGTAGAAAATTCAAACAACAAAAAACGTTCTTTTCTAGGAGCAGTTGAAATACAAATCCTTTAAAGAAGTTATTTACGTATGTTTTTAAAAATGAACGTATTTGCTACAAAAAAAAGATCCGATTTGATATCCATTACTCCGATGATCTTTATTTTTTGCATATATTCAATAAACAATGCAAGTCGACAAATTGCCAACAAAACGTTTGCATTTGTAGCAAGTTAACTGACAAAAAAAAGGCACCATTTTAAAAAGGTGATCACCAACCAATAACACACAAGTTGTCCATAGTATATCCTTCTTTAGCCTTTTTTTGTTATTGTGTGTGGCTTCCAAAACTTCGATCAAAAAGACAAGCAAGTGGATGCTCAAAAGACAGGCAAAAAAGTGGAAAAAAAAAAAGAAAGAAAATAATAAAGTAAAATAACAAAATAAAAGACATACTCAAAGGACACAAATATATGTTAAAAAGAAAGAGCAAAAATTGAAGTTGACCAACAAGTGCAATTTTTGGTTGTATGAAGTACAAGGATCTCCCCCTAGCTCCCCTCCATAGGCACAACACGGAAACAAAAGTAACACGTTGTTTGCAAAGATCCTCTGTGACATCATTCACAGCCTCGCCCCAGCTAAACAAAAAGTTTAAGAAGAACAAACAAGGTTTCATACTACACAAAATGCATACCTACACACTCTCTCTTTCATTTTTTTCCCTCAACTCTTTTTTTTTCCATTTTCCCCCTCTTTCCCAAAACGATGTGTCCCTCAAAGATAAAAAAAGAGCAAACGTATTGCTCCTTATCTCTCAGGGGCACATTCAAATAAAAATTTTTTTTTTTTTTATGACAATTTTTTTTTAAAAAAAAGAAAAAAAAAATGTCAAATCAAATGCAAATAAAAAAAACAAATAAAAAAAAATAAAAAAAAGTGGTATGATCCTTGTTCGATTTTCTTAGGTTTTCAAGATGTGCGTTTTTGTTTTTTTTTGTACACCTGATTTTTTTTTCAAGGTTTTTAAAGGTTAGAAACCTCAAAACCAATGCACACATATAATGAAAACCAATCACATTTTTCCTGACTTAAGACGAAAACAAAAAAAAAAAAAGAAATTGCACTTGTTTTTTGTTTTTTTTTGTCAGAATTGTAAACGATACCTTATTGGTAGTAGTAATAATAATAATAAAAAAAAAAGAAAAAGCGCCTTAAAGTGGAAATCAGAGATCCACATCCATAGTTTCGATTGATTCTCCAGGGGAATGGGGAAAAGGAGCAAAGGCGTCATTGTGACTCCACGTGAAGGTAGTGTCTGAGGCGACACTCCTCAGCTCGTAGTTGTTGACGGAATCCATTTTCGGAAACCCATTTCCGCTGTTGAAAAAGGCATTGGCGTCGACGAGACGACCAAAGTCACTACTTACCAAAGGCAACGAATTTCGACTGTCAGTAATCAATGGTGGCAAACTCAAATTGCCAATACTGTTGTTATTAATAATGTTATTATTGTTGTGGATGTGGCTGTTACTGTTGTTCACATGGCTACTGTTACTATTACTGTGGCCGTTGTTCACACTGTTAGGAGTGAAGTTATTCGGGCCAAAAAATCCAAACATGTTTGGGAACGCAGATGGGGCTGGAAATGTGGACACGGCTGGTATTTGGTGCAGCGCAGGGAACGAAGGAGGCAATGTTTGAGGGATGGGTTGCGACGGCATTGCCGGGTTGGAGAAACTTCGATGGAACAGTTGCTGTGGAATGTCACTCGCAAAGCCAAACAGGTTCGTGTTCGGGCTCATCATCCCGTGGACCGGGGTTGATGACTGGTTTTGCAACATTTCAAACCGCACACGTAGTGCATTCAGTTCATTCAGCAAGGACTGCTGTGCTTGCTTTGATGATGCAATTTCTTCTTTCTATTTATATACAAGTGATACGGATACATATACATACATGTATGCATATATGTATAGATATAAAAAATAAAAAAAAGAAGCGAGAGAGTGACTCACTATCGATTTGATACGCTCTTCGTATTCGGCATTTCTGGACTCAGCATCACCACCACGACGATTGGAAACATGTAACTGTTTGCGCAGTGATGACATTTCCGAGTCCTGAAAATTTGTCAATTGACGAATCTTTGTATCCATTTGGTCCATGTTGTCTTTCAGCTCTTTGTTGTCTTGGCGGAGTTTCTGCCAACAGTCTTCCGAACTTTTTTCTGTCTTTTCCTTTTTTGCTCTCCTTGCTTTCACTGAAATTAATGGCTCGTCACTACTGCTGTTGTCAAAGTCGTCATCATCATTTGCATTTGCATTTGCACTTGCACTTATACTTGCATTTGCATTGTCATTCGTATTGACTTTATTCTTGTCTTCACCATCACCGTCACCATTACCATCATCACCAATATTATTATCATCCATACTGTCACCAATTCCATCGATAAACCCATCGTCAGGAGGACTTTCTGTGCCATCGTCTTCCTGCTTTATGATATCTACTTCACTTAGCTCCATTTCATTCTTTTCGTTCTTGCTTTTTTTGTCCACCTTTCGCTTCGATTTCTTTTCGACTTTTACTTTCACTTTCAATTTCGTGTCCACTACCTCTTTCATCTTTGTTGCGCTTCGCTTTGTAAATGGCAGGTTCAAAAGCGGATTTGCCATTCCCATGCCATGTTTGTTCTTTTTTTTAAAAAATTGTTTGTTCCAAAGGAGAGGGATCACAGAAAGGATTTCTCTCTCGTTCAAGTCAAATGCCGTTGTTGTTCTTGGAAAAAAACAAGCAAACCTGTGTCTTGTACATTATGTAAAGAGCAAAATATCGATCTGACCATTTCTATCATCACATGTTTTTGTTTGTGTACGTAAAAAAAAAGAATTGGTATTAAAAAAAAAAATTCAATCCCCCTTTTTTTTTTTTTTTGAAGAACACATTAAATATCAAACCTTGTATAAATCAACAAAGTATTTCTTGGCAGCTGTACCGTTTTCTCTCTTGTTTTTGGTCTTTTTCTTGTCTCTTTCTTTGTTGTGCACCCACCAATCACCACTTGAGTGTTTCTTGTTGCTGTAAACACCTTCGTTCAAAAATGTTCACCATCTTCGATTTTCGTTTTTGAAAGGAGTGATCACATATCAATGGACGACTACCAGAGCCGCTGCCAGAGCCTATTGTTCCTGTAATCGTTGCAATGAAAAACTATCGAAGATACATACACATAATAAAAAAAAAAAAAAGGGGGCCAAAACACACAAAAAAAGTCATGTTCACCTCTAACCTATACACATTTATGTACATAAAAGATTTTTAAAAATCTACAATAAAACAAACAAATAAACACCAGCTTTGGCGTTAAAAGTTAAAGTTACCTCGCATTGCAAATAATTGGTCAAACATTCAATTCCTTCCGAGTTGTTTTCCAATGCGTGTCCGACCTTCCATGCGTACTGTCCGAACACAATAACAACAAACAGTAATAATGGTAACAACAATTTTCCAAGTGATTGTGAACAAATCGGAAAAAAAAA
>ASPP01025860.1:0-12038 GCA_000512085.1 Reticulomyxa filosa
AAAAAAAAAAAAAAAAAAAAAAAAAAAACATAACAAAGATAAAACATATTTTAATCATCTTTGATTAACAAATATATGCAATTGATTATTCGAATAAATAAAATAAACATAGAATAAATCTTTTTAGATACCCTTCAGTTCATTGCAGCAATGAAGCACAAACTGATGGGGATAGATCGTGTTAAATTGAAAATGAATAATATCCAAGATTTTTGACTCCAAACTAATTAATTCAGCTTTCCATTTATGCCATTTCTTTTTTTTTTTTTTTTTTATTTTTATACCCCCTTTCCTTTATTGTTTTTTTTTTTTTTAAAAATACTTGGGTCATGGGTATAGGTATGGGCTTTTCTGGAAATTGCAATCGATAGGTTGTATTCATGACATCACGGATTCGACGAGGTGTTTCTTCAATTTTACAAGCACTAAAGATACATGCACGACATATGTCCTCCATTATTACAACAACAAAGTGAAGAAGTACAAAAAAAAAAAAAAAACAATTCCATAAATATACATACATGTGCATTGTAATATGTTGCACAAATACAAACACAAATCCGAACTTACATGAATATTGCCTTGTTTTGTCAACTCTTTTTTTTTTGCGCAATAGCGATGAAAAATCATTATTGCTGTGTTCGTCGTTTTCACCGGTCTTATTTCATGTGTCCATAACAAACAAGATAACATGATTTTCTTATTTTAAAAGATTTTCAAAAATGCATACACTTTTAATGCCATGGTTGCACTTCGTATAAAGTTAATTGACTCTCGACGAATTTGCTCATTTTGATATTCCCTACGCCAAGTTAGTGCCATAAATAATGTAAAACACAGAATCGAAAGATAACACAGTTATTATTTAACTCTAACTTAGCGCCACTAACAGACTCAGTTATTTTTCCTTGCGTCATCTAAATGATTTCAATAGTTTTTTTGACTAGCACCTTTCTTTTATTTTTTTTAAGCTGTTTTTGAGAGAACGAACTTGAGTAAAACCGTTTCCGTCTTTAAAAAAATTCAATGTGCAATTTGCATGAATTTATAAATCAAATTTTCTCAAATCATTCTAAGCTAAGACACTGCACATAAAATAAATGTAGCAAGAGATAAAGAAGAGAAAATGCTTCCGACGATCCCCTGAATATAATGGAGAGCCCAATAAATTGTATACTCATTCTATTTTTTGAAGAGATGAAAAACTTGCACAAAAAATATTTTCCTGGAAGGAATTGATTGAAATACACAATCTTAGATTTGATTTATGAAAATATAATTCAAAGAACAGTGCTAAATATCACTAATGATGTAAGTTTTGAAGTGAACAAATATAATTACTTATAAATGTAAAAAAACAAATTTTCAGCATAAATTTCGTAACAAATCTTACAAATTTTCACTGCAAACAAAATAAATTTTATTCGTTAAAAAAATAATATTATAAAAAGTGTTATGAATGTGATGCAATCCGGAGGTATAATTAAAATTAAAAGTTGATGTTATTTGGTGAAAATATCACCAATTGTTGCCTAAGTCAAGTGCATTTGATTTTTATAATTTTTTTTTTTTTTCATTTTCATCACCATTACCGCAAACAGAAAAAGATTTATCATTTATACCCTTTTCATTTCACATTAGTCACACTTCTTTTTTTTTGAAAGAATTATTTTAATGAAAATTATTTATTGAAGTTGTTTATTCTACAAAATAAGATAACAAACAATACAGTAAAAATTGTTTGCAAATCCCAATAACACTTTGGCGATTTATTGTTGAGTGAAAAAGACTTTGTTATAGTGCTTTCATTTGCATGACTTTTGAGAAAAGATACCAAGTGTAATGTCAGCCATTCATAGATCTTGGCAGACTTGTGCTAGTTATTGCAGAAATACCAATAATAAATATAACTTTCTCTTTGTTTCATTTAATGTACTTGTCTTGCAAGAAAATGTAAGGTAAATGAAAAATTCTTATGTCTGGAGCAGTGTCTCGACTGATCAAATAGGTCGCAGGTTTACTCAGAGATCGTCATATACGTTTTGATAGATGAAGTTCATACACGATTATTTGCTAAAATTAGTATTCTTTTGACATTATATTATATAAAACAAAATGTGTAAATACAAATCGTTTTAGTTTTAAAAATACAAATTTGTTCCAATTGTGGGACGTCTGCTGATGGGGTAGTGGCACACTAACTGTAATACGAGAGGTGTTTACCAAGAAGAGAATATTGATTTCGTAAAACGAAAGGAATTGAAATAATAAAACAAGATAACAAAAGAAAACTAAAGAAAAGCAAGAAAGTAGTAAGTAAGTTTAACCTACTGAGGATTCATCCGCTCCCTTAACGTTCAGATACTTATAATATGGACTTGCACTACACAATCATACTTATATCACATAAAATTTTCTTTTAAACACAAGTGTAAACGTTTGTTAAATTGATTATTTTTTTACATTTTGGATATTTAATAAAATTTTTTTTAAAAAAAAGGCATACTGCAAAAGCAAGCAAAAAAAATTGAATGTATCTTTCAAATAAATGCAATATAATATAGTGCAACATATTGAAAGATATTATGTGATTTGTTCTATGTATCTATAAAATTATTTTTACTTTAGCTCTTTTCAATAAAGATATAAAAGTCAAATACTAAAAAAGCACTTTTTTTTTGTTATACGGTTTTTTTTGCAAACTACTGTAGTTCTGTTACAATTTGTTTGCAATTGTATATAGTGTTTACGTTTTGTTAAATATAATTTTTTGTTGTTCAATAGATTTCCTCAAAAGTGACCATATTATTTTTGTTCTTTGTGTTCGGTAGCTTTCTTTGTCACAATGATAATGCTTTTATATTTGCAAAATTTATATATGCTTTCTTTGCGTACAAGAAATTTATTTTTCGAATAATTATCATAATCTTATAGCTCGCAATTCATAGCGAAAATTTTTTAAATTTGAACAACAAATACATATTTTCAGCAATTACATTTTCGGTACCAGTGAAGTAGCTATATTCAAATGAAAACTATAAGTCTTGCAAATTGCTAGACAAACATTGTGATAACAAATATTTTTATAAAAATAATCATGAATTTATGTGCCAATAGTTGTCTTTGCCAATGTGGACGTATCTGTTTCAATTGAAGATATATCGAAAACGATTTTATAGTTCAACTGTCAACTTCATTAAATCATAGTCGGAATGACCAACATATAGGTCTGCAATACTAGTCCATGTCAATAACTGACAATATTTACAAATTGCTTTGTTTATTCTGATTGTATTTCGACCAGATTTCAAATAGTGAATTCCAAGTTAAGCATTGCTAGTACAAAAGCTTGTTCATTGATCAAATTAACTGTTTTTGAACGCAGATTTTTGCAATATTAGTTATTGAGAAGTTTAGCACACTGTGGACTCCTCAGACAATTTATAGCTACTCTATCATAGTAGAGGCTTGCAATACAAAGTTTTAGAGAAAAAATCAATTTTTTAAAAATCTGACAATACATTTTTTCACAAAGATAAAAAATAGTCTTTAAAAAAAAACTATCAATTAATGTAAAGTTTTATTGTAAACTAAATTTAAGATTTTTATTCATATTATTGAGGCTTTCTTAATGAATTTCATTTAGTTGTATGATCTGTAAAATTAATTTTAACCTTTAATGCATTATGACAAAAAATATAATCTTTAAAGATAAGAATTAAAGAGATTTTGCGGGTTGGTGCAACACTTAAAGAGTTTTTCAAAAAACGGAAGTTTTTTTTCTTCTCTTTTTCTTTCCAAGTAAAAAGCAAAGCAGAATCATGAAAATGCACATCTTCCGCTCACTTTGGTTGTGTGTACTAGTATTACTGACCCTGAACCAAGGTCAGTATGCTCCGTTCTCGTATCAACAAGAACGAGGAATAATAGAAGGTGCGTACAAAATGCACCGATGCCATTTTGAACTATTCAGTAAACCAGTGAAAGGAGTTGCTGGACTTTTCGCTGACTGTCCAAGTGATCTTCTCTATAACCCTTATTGGCTCACTTTTGGTGCTTGTTATGGGACTCGTTGTAGTATTGTTTACGTTGCTGCATCAGTCCCTTCTTTATGGTTTAACTTAACGACGACATCCACAACCGACCAATTGGATTCAGCCTATTGGTACTACAAGTAATGTTCCGTGACCAAAAAAAAAAAAAAATATACGTACACTTTTATTCTCCACCTATGTCTTTTGGATAAAGCAAAAAAAAAAAAGAGAGGGTAGGACAAAAAAAAAAATTATGAAAAACAAAATAGAAAGAACAAGGTAGTAGGATTTTCAAATACATCATCAGTAACCTTAGGGGGATCTGGTGGTTGCGACTCAGCAAGTCCAACATCCCACCGTCGATTGTGTTTTGTGATTAACGGCACAATTGGTGGTGGACGAATTGGCAACATAACTGATCTATCGACGACGACAGAGTGGTACCGGGCAGTGTGGTATCGACGCGTGGACGGAATTCAAACGGCGATTCACCCAACGATGTTGACAACAGGATTGGGATATACGTCGTGTTATGATCAGTATTACTCAGTAACAACGACATTGAGTTCAATAGTAGGGAGCTGCCCTTCAGATTTGATCACAAATACCAATGGTGCTTACGTTATTGCCATGGGAGCAATTCCTGCATCCGGTTCATACCTTTCCCCTGTTGCCTTTTTACCTGGAACTGTGCTCTCCACCTCGTATGGAAGTAATATTCAGACCTATAGTAACAAAGCCACCATTTATTGGTACCACAGGTAAAAAAAACATAATAATGTCATTTTTTTTTTTTTAGTCAATTAGGAATTTGACCCATACATATGTGTATATACATATACATATATAATTTTTTGTAACCTTCCGCTATTTGTCCTCCTCCTTCTCACGCACACATTAACTGATATTCGACAATATTCCTCCCGTTGTTTTGTGTGTTGTGTGTGTGTGTGCGCATTGTTGCCATATCAAGTTCGTATTACATCGGCTTTGCAGCTGATTCCAATATTTACATCAGTTATTACAGCGGTTATTATTACTATTGCGACTATTCTTCTACCACCTCGTCCACAGCATACTCGCATCTTTGTTGGTGTCTTGATTTTAGCGGTTAAGTGTCTCAATGTCAAAAAATAAAATAAAATAAAATAAAAAAACTTAGAAATGAACAAAAACAAAAAGGTGGTTCCAGAGCTGGCGCAACGATAACCATTTCAAATGATTTCCGCAAATTATTATACTACCGCAAGAAATACGTGCCTGGAACCTGGGAACCGACGCCAACTCCTACAAATGATCCAACGTACGATCCAACAAGAGCTCCCACGAAGCATCCGACGAAACCACCTACCCGACATCCTACTCGAAACCCCACACAACGTCCTACAAAGATTCCCACCCGACGCCCAACGAGACGCCCCACGGCAACTCCCACCAAACGCCCCACAGGACGGCCCTCGAAAAGGCCGACTCGCAGACCCTCGCATATTCCCACCCGACGTCCGACACGACATCCAACAAAGATCCCTACTCGCAGACCCACGAGACAGCCATCGAAACCACCCACAGCGGCACCCAGCAGGGCGCCAACTCGCAGACCGACGGCTGCACCCAGTGCGAAATGGGCGAATCCATTTTACAAATTAGTATCAATATTCATCGATGGACCCTACACAGAACAGGCACTTGTGAAAAACTATCAACCGGCCATCCGCTCTACCATCACCGCTGCATACCAGGCGCTGTCGAAATGGCGAAATCCCGACGACTTCCGCGTTCGATTGTATTCGATTGGCGAAACGACCATGACCAAGAATCAACAAGACCCGAACAAGGAGGCTCGACGATTGGCAAACACGAAGCCATCCGGGGTTCGAGTGTACTTCAAACTGTACAGCAACAAAACAAGCAACCTTGTCAACTTGCAGCTCGTAATGGAAGACCCAGCCTTTGAAAGTTGGCTGTCAACTGCTTTTACAAATTCGTGGAACTCCACCACTGTGGTCCAACTTGGAAGCATTGATGGACAAAACTATTTTCAAACGCTTGCACCAACATTCAGTCCTACTCGTGCTCCGACAGGACGAAAGCCAACTGCGCCTACAAAGCCAACTGCACCTACAAAAGGTGGTAATGCACAAGCGTCCACCTCGGGAAAAGGTTCGACCATGTCATCCTCGGTCCTTGTCGCCATTATTGTCGTTGTCATTGCTGTGGTTTTGTTTTTTTCTGTTGCCTTCTATTTCCGATTTAAACGTCAACGTCTCGAAAAAGAAACCAAAACAATGGCTACTTCAATACTTAATCAAGTTGAGGAAGAAGGGGAAAGAGAGAGAGAGGGTCTTAAAGAAAACTTTTTTCAAATTAAAAAAGTCAATCCTTTTTTAAAAAAATATTCTGTTTGTTTGAATTCTGACACAACACATTAGAAACAAGTTGTCAATTCAGACGACAAAACAGATCCAGGTGCAACTACTTCTGGGGAATCGAAGGGAGAGTCTCAGAAAGTTACTTCAGTGGACGAATCACAGGTCAATTCTCCTAGTATCGCTCAAGCCGCTTTTCCAGTAAATAACGTCAGTTCAATGGGTATGAATCCTATGGGCATGAATCAAATGGGCATGAATCAAATGGGTATGAATCAAATGGGTATGAATCAAATGGGCATGAATCAAATGGGCATGAATCCAATGATGAACCCGATGGGTATGAACCCAATGATGAACCCAATGGGAATGAACCCAATGGGCATGAATCCAATGGGCATGAACCCGATGGGCATGAATCCAATGATGAACCCAATGGGAATGGGATCCATGGGAATGAATCCGATGGGTATGGGCATGGATATGAATGCAATGGGAGTGCAACCTGGTAATAACACTGACTTGGGTGGTGAAGGTGAAGGTGGATTGCCAGATATGCCAGATGTTGGCAATGATGCTAAATTTAAAGTTACCTCATCGCTGTTTGCCCGTTTTTGTTTTTCTTTTGCATACACCACTCAAACATATACGATGCCCTTTTTAAAAAATAGC
Source organism: Reticulomyxa filosa (assembly GCA_000512085.1). NCBI lineage: Eukaryota > Foraminifera > Reticulomyxidae > Reticulomyxa > Reticulomyxa filosa. Next base: position 7,073 of record ASPP01025860.1, read on the forward strand.
TTGGAGCGTATCAAGACCATGATAGCGATGATGATTAAAACATGTTACCAAAGCTGAATTTTTTTATTTTGTTAATAGTTTTTCTCTTTGTCAAGCGTATTATTTTTTTTTGTATGAGATTAACTCCATCTAAAATCGAAAGAGGTGTTGTAACTTTGGACGTTTCAAATGAAATAAAATTACTGTTTGTAAAATTCTTGACAATTTGCTGATTAAAGTGTTGTATGGTTTTAATGGTTTCTTTGTGCTAAATTTCTAACATTGATTAGGCAGTTGTATTACTTTGGTAAGAATCGTTACCTATCTCAGAAAAAATTGTTGTGGCGTGAAGAACCAAAAAAATTTCTCATATTGCAACAAAAAGGAAACACATAAAAAATTCTCGCTTTAATTTTTTAAGATATGTTGGCTTGGATTATTACCTGTTGAGTATGTATGCTATTAGAAAGAGAGCATTTAAGCAAGAAGAGGGGCTACTTGCCAAGCTAACCAGTAGAAAGGTAAGCAGTCAAAATCAATGGGACTTGGCAACAGTCGCTCTGGACTGCATTGGCGAGGATGACCAAGAAAGATGGAAGATTCGTGAGTTGATGGAAAGAAGAAACGTATGCGCATGCAAAATGTAGTCACTTTTGCTAAAAAAAATGTTCAAAGCAATATCCTGAAGATTAAACTCTGACAAATCGATGTTCAATATATGGGGACTGAAAAACGCGATTATTCTTTATTATTATCAACAGTGATCTTGCTGTACTATTACATTAGGAAAAATCTGCAAATGGAGTTGTGCATTTCATAAAAATCCGTTTTTTTCTAACCACGCCATATTCAAGTAGTACTCCAAGGGGGTTTTTAAATGTGTAAGGCCGTCTAATAAGTAGAGCAAGTCAAATGAGAGACGACATCATAATGTACCCACCATTTTGCTTAATTCCTATCGAGCTGTCCAATGAGAGTTATCATTGAGGGGCATGTTTTGTGTTGGTTGTTCTGATTCAATGCCAATAACCGCGTCGCTTGAACATAAGTCTGGAAATCTTTAAAAAAAACCAAATATAATATGTACACATACATATCAACGTTTTCAATAACAAGTTCAGAAAATATCATTCATGAGAAATCATTTTTTTTTTACTCATGTTCAATATGTTTATTATTATTATTTTGTTTTATTTTATTTTTTGAAAAGTTGATCGTTTTTGCTGAACAAAGGCTTGAAAAAGTTTTTTGGTATGTGTTCAATAGGTGGTTGCCCCTTTTTTTTTTTGAATTTTTTTACGCAACCGTTACTGAAAATTTCTTGAAGTTATTCGGGATTTGTTTTTTTCGTGTGCAGCATGATTGAAAAATAAAAGCGATATTAAAGGACTAAAGTGTTGAAAAAAAGAAAAATGGAAAAAACTAAAGAAAACAGTGACAGTGTTGATCCTTATTGGCTCTGCACTGACGACGAGGCACCAGATCTGAAACCAAAAGACGTTTCAAAAACAAACAAAAAAAAAGCCAAGTCATCTAAATCGACAAAAAGAGCCATAAAAAGGGCTCAACCCGACTCAGACTTGTCACAGCCACAGCGTTCCCTTAGTTATTTTTTTTTTTGAGAAAAGGGGTGATCTTCAAAAAAAAAAAGTTGTATACGTACAAAAAAAAAAGAAAAAAGAAAAACGCTCCAATGTGACAATTGTCCATCACAATCGAATGAAACTAGTTGAGTGAGCAGGAAGAAAAGAGGGACTCAAACTCGACCAATCGAAATTTGAAACTTACATTTTGCTATCAACCCCCTCTCTCCCTTTTTTTTTTTTTTTGCTCCCCTTTTTTTTTCTCCCCTTTTTTTTTCTCCCCCTTTTAAAAAAAAAACTTGAGTTTTTTTGAAGTTCACCTACCCCTTTTTTTAAAAAAAATTGCTGTGAGTGTACGTATATTGGGGGTGATGGAAAAAACAAAAAGTGTGCTCGGATGAAGAAGGGTCCTGTTCTTCAAAGGGTAAAAGGAAAGAGATGGGTGCAAAAAAATCCCTCCATATAAAAAAGAATAACGAGACGATTGCGGAAGAAATTGAATATATTGTCGGTGCTCGTCTGTTTCTGGTATAACATGCCGTATGCGCTTTTTATTTATTTATTTATTTTTTCGTATGTTGCCTTTGGTTATTTAAATCGTGTGTGGAATGATACATGACGTGTACACTTGAAAGAGGAACACCAGACTGTGCGAGTGCTGCAATGCCGTAAAACCCGCAGCTGAAGTGGAAACAGAAGAAATGGACCATTGGTTTTGTTACGAGTGTAAGCTCGAAGAATGTGCGATAAAAGTGTGTAGTATGTATGCAAGAGCAAAAGGGGAGAAGGGAAGGACAACTTTTGCAACATGTTTGGGGTGTGTATTTTTTTTCACACTTAACGTTGCAATAATAAAAAAAAAAAAATTGTTATTGTGAAACCGACTTACTTTGTTCTCGTCGAAAATGTTCTTTTTTTTTTTTTGGAAAAATTGAAAAGAAAAACATTTGAGAATTTTATTATGCAATTGTTTTACTCTTTTTTTTTTTTTTTTTTTATGTGTGTTGGTCCCTTTGCGATCATTGGAAGGTGCCCAGTGAGTGCTTGCTGCTACAAGTGCACTCAGTGCAAGACTACAAGTGGAAGACTGGGCAAATTGTGGACTGGAGTCCGATGGGCGATGGAGAAAACAGTGACAGCGACGGAAATGAAATGGAATGCAACAGTAATGGCAATGGCAATAACAATAGCACTAGCAATAGTACTAGCAATAGCAATAACAATGGCAATGGTACAGAGTCGAAAGGACTGAGAAAAAAAAAAACACATCCAACAAAACATGGAAAGTATCCGTATTGTATATCGACGACGAAGTTAAGGATTGTTTGTACATTCACGGCAAACCCCCTTATCTTAACGAAAACGTGGATCAAGTGTATTGGATCAAGCATCCCGATTCTCATAAGCACACGTCACCCCAGCTTTTAGTTGGGTTGTCCGTTTATTGTGTTTATTCTTATTGTTGTTGTTGCTTTATTCTCTCTTTCTTCTCCACTTCTTTTTCAAAAACAAAACTAAAAAATAAAAAACAATACAAAGAATGTATTTGTGTTTGTTTTTTTTTTTTTTTGAAGAAAAAATTGGGGATAATCACAAGCGACGACCACAATGAAATCGACAATCACAGCCCTACTGACAACATTCCACCAAAAAAATGCATTGAAAACTTGGAGGAAAAAACCTTGGAGTTTTTAGTAAAATATCGAGACAAGTCATATCTCCATTGCGAATGGCGCAGCTACAATAATCTTGTATCTTGTTTGGATGAAAAACAAGTGACCCGAATCATGCGGAAGTGGACGAGCGACGGAAAGCCACAATGCTATTATCAACAGCCTGTGTTCTCCGCTCCTTTGGGAGAAAACGGTGAACATATTGACCACTCAAAACATAGTGTTGACGTGCATTATTTTGATCCCCTTTTCACCGTCATTGATCGAATCCTTGATGACAACCCCAAAACCAAAGGCAAAAAAAAGGAATATCTCATCAAATGGCAAGGACTGCCATATTCTGAGGTTATTGCGTTTGTCTTTTTCAAATTTTTATTTCATTTCAAATTTATATTTTTATGAAAATGTATATACATATATGGCTTTTTTTTTTTTTTTTTTTTTTATGAACCTGATAACCTACATAAGCACAACTACATACTTTTTTTCTTCTTTTTAAAAAGGCAACTTGGGAATCAAAAGAAGACCTGGAAACACACGATGCTGAAATGTTGGAAAAAATGTTAAAAAAATATAAAATGTTTAAAACAATGACCGCAAAGACAGCCTCGAAAGCACATACAAAGTGAGTTCGGTTGCCACAAGCTCTTAACATTGTGACTTTTGTCTGTGTACTATCGCAACTCACTAGAAAATAATGGACACACATTATACATATGTATATGTATAAAAAAAAGAAAAGAAAATAAGCCAATGATTGAAGATGGCCATTTGTCTACTTGTATCCCCACTTGTGGGATGAAGTTGAAAGATTATCAAAAAGAAGGCGTGGACTGGCTGTGTTTTAATTGGCATCAACATAGAAATGTGCTACTATGTGACGAAATGGGATTAGGAAAAACATGTCAAGTAACTTTACATTACTTTTTGAATGTTGCTTGTACTTTTATGCTTAAACAAATGACCAATTTTAAAAAATATTGTGTTTTATGATTACTTATCATAGAGTATCGTGTTTTTGAATTACTTGAAAGAGATTCAAAAAATCAATGGACCTTTTTTGATTGCAGCACCTTTGTCGACCATTGGTCATTGGCGTCGAGAAACGGAACGCTTTACGGAAATGTATGCGGTGGTGTATCATGGTGACTCGGACAGCAAGCGCGTGATCAAAGAGTATGAATTTCCGGCTAGAGATTCTAAAAACAAAAGAATTGAAGGTGCATACCGCTTTCATGTACTGATTACCACATATGACTCTTTAATCACAGACAAGTATGTGCTATCCAAAATCCCTTGGAAGGTGTTGATTGTCGATGAAGCGCATCGCTTGAAGAACAAAGACTGCAAATTGTGGACCATTCTTCAAAACTCGTATTCCTGTGAGTTTTCGCTGCTGTTGACGGGGACACCCGTTCAAAACAATGTGGAAGAATTGTGGTCGTTGCTACATTTCATCGACCCTCAACATTTTTCCAATCTGGCTGATTTCGAAACAAAGTTTGTTTTTTTTTGGTATTTTGATCACGTATTGTCAAATTCTTGTTACATTATTGTCATCATTTGAATCACAAATAGATATGGAAGAATCTCTGCAATGGAACAGGTGGACGATCTCAGAAATCTTTTGGGTTCACATGTGCTACGGTATATTTGTTTGTTTTGTCTCTTTTTCCTCTTCCCTTTTATCATTCAAAAAAAAAAAAAAAAAAAAAAAAAAAAAAAAAGGGG
>ASPP01025865.1:0-10101 GCA_000512085.1 Reticulomyxa filosa
TTGGAATTGGAATTGGAATTAGGATTGATTTCAACGTGTGCAGCCAAAGATGTGGTTGATTTATTGCAACACTCGACAAGATCGATAGATTGAGGATTGTCACGTTTTTGAGAGAAAGCTGTCTCACCTTCTATTCCGCTTTTCGTGTTAGATGGCAACAGTGTAACTCCTGTGACAGTCGCGGCACTCAAGAGAGAGTGTGGCGTTGTGGAGGGTCTATTATTCTCGTCGTTGTCATGCTTTGTCAGCATTTCCGAAGGAAGAGCGAGATTAGAAGGATTGACTGTGACAAGGGCAGTCGATGTGTGCACGTTTTCGACATTGACAACCACAGTGATGCCTATTTCGGGTGTTCTATTGGTAATATCAATAGCTGGTTCCTTTGTCACAAGCTTGGAATGGACATTGCCATTGCCGTTTGTATTTGTAGTCGCATTTGCATGTGTATTCACTTGCAGTGGTTTCTTGTGCATGGGCAGATGCTCTTTTGGTGTTGAAAGCTCCTCAGTGTCGAGTAATCCCATATTTTCGGCATCGTCTTCATTTTCGTCCGTGCTGTCGTTCATATCGGCGTCCATCCTTAAGATATCTGTGAATCACATGGCAAGACATATATTTGATAGCACACAAAAACAGGCACGACGAACATAGGACATACCTGCGCTGGTGGCACTCATCAAGCGCGGTGTATACAAGCTATCAATGCTCTCTTGCTTGGAGTACGCAGACATGATTTGTCCGGCTCCAAAGTAGGCATCGGATCGCGTGACTTCAAACTGTTCTTTGGAGTGCAGCGGTGGCAACGAGGTCAATGGCGGCATCGCCGTCTTGAGTGGTCGTATGAAGGCATGGGATGGCAGCATGGGTCCCTGACGCAGCATCTGTGCGTTGTGCTTCTCGTCATCGCCATCTTCGAACAAAATTGCGTGTCGACTGGCTCGATAACCTTCGACATAAGCAGGACTCTTACTCTCGAAATACGTGTTGGTATGATTGCTTTGCATGCTCGCTTCATTGGATTTGCCAGGACGAGGGCGATATTGCAAATGGCGACGTCTGTCATAGCCCTTTATCGATACTGTCTCAGTCCAGCGTTGCTGTGCTATGTTGTTGTCGTCGTCGTCGTCGTCGTCGTCATCATCATCATTATGTCCACCCTTGTCGTTGTCGTGCTCGTCATCATCACTTACGTCGTTGTCCTTGTCGTTTTCATTGTCCCCATCGTTGTCGTCATTGTCGTTGGTTTCGAACATTGCGTCGTCGACGTCCTCGCCCTCGTTCATATACACACGACGGCCCACCAATAGGACATCACCTCCGTCCTCGTCGTGGTCGAGTTGTGTCATGTGTTTCTGCTTGCTGCTTCTGACATGGCTCCCTCCTTTTCCTGACGACTCGTCCAAGTACCATATTCCTTGCACGTCCAATTTCCAATTGTGTTGACGAGCGGCTCTGATCCATGTTTTGCGAAATCCTTTATAATTGTGTGCATATGTAGCATATGTAATACGTATAGCAAATATAATACATATAGCATATATGCATAGGACAAAGCACAAAGGGAATATTTGAAAAAGAGAACAAAACGGAAGATGGGGGTATCGAAAAGACGCAGTCCCAACCAAATGGTAAAAAAGGCCAAGGTCAAATGGACGATCATCCAAACGATAGAAAACGTGACGAGTTTGTGACGATACGGAGTGCCATCGCCACTGTGGATCGAACCGTCAGCAACAACCGTGACGAGGACGAAAAAGCCCAAGACGTATCGCAGACAGCACTCTACCAAGAGCTGATGTTTCCAAAGATAGCCTTGCTGTTGCACATTTGTAAGCGCCGGTTTGGCCCATACGTAAGACATCAACGACACATTTGCGATCACAAACGTGTTAAAATAAAACAGAACGTTGCGCAAGATCCAAGCCAGCGCTGGTTCGATGTCTAGCACGATGAGCAGTGGATGCAGTAGTTGTGACCACAGATACGTTTTCATGGTGTAATTCCAGGGATGACGTGGCAGATAGTGATGGACATACCATATGTACGTATGACACGCAGCACTGCAACAATTACTTAGTGATCCACACACAAAGCCAGTAATGAATACGCTATTGCTCCATATATTTTGCAATGGACTCGAGTTCATGCCTATGTACACCGACCACAGCACATAGGGCATGGCACGCAGCAACATGTCAAATGTGAACAAGTACACCCATTCGTAAAAATGATCCGCCGTCACGTCGTTGTGGCATTTCGAAATCTTGTTTTTTTAAAGTAATTGGGCAGATAGCGATAGGTTTCATGTGTCACGCCGGTATACATAATATTGACGATTGACACGATCAATGAGCTCCACACCAGCACGGACACTACACCATACGATTCCTTATTTTTCAGTTTATTCGACATATTGTCACTAAAAAGCCTATTTATTTTTTTACAAAAATGGTTTGGACATTCTTCTCCCTCTTTTGCGAGATCACATATACACAGATATAAATATGCGAAACATGTGATGAAACAAGAAAGCGCATTGGACAATGGCCATCGGAAACGAGTGGAAATAACAGTGCATATGACACAAATCCAAAAATGCACTTGTCAGGCCATGCCGAAATTGGGATATATTGATAATATATTGCTCGATAATCCCAAAGTGGCACAAATGCAAAAATGACTTTATTGCGGCGAGTGACAATATTTTACATCCCTCGTGGCAAGTATTGATGGTATGCTCCATTTGTAAGTCATTGTTATTCTTATTGTCATTGTCATTGTCATTTTTTTCATCGATGATCTCGTGGTTCTCTTTGTCTATTCTCTCATCACTGTCGACGTTGGTCGCGTCTATGTTGTTTCAACATCAACCAAACGAGTCTCATATCAGTGTGAACACAACACGATCCAAGTCACAGTAGGACATGGACAGACAGACACAACAAAAAGGAAGTCGATGCAAATTCGAAAATGTGACCTCCTTTACGAGTTTCTCTTTCAAACAGAGACAAGAAGAACATTCACAAACTGTCATTGTAACTTTGCTGTTGGCTTTCATGCTGTGGAGACAATTGACGAAGAGTCGATTCCGAATCTTCATCACACGTGGTCGTTACTACATTGGTGCTGTTATTATCTGGCACTGGCTCATCCTCATTGCAGTTGACGAATCCTTCAGGAGCCGTTACCAAGGCAGAGGAATACCTAGACCTGAATCGATACAAATGTGAATTTTGTGCCACGTGGACGTACGTGTTAAGATTGGTGAATCCCACATATCGATATTGCAACAGGATATGCACCATTGAGTTACACTTCCAGCAACAATATAAAAACTGAAAAAATAACGAAAAAAATAAAATTAATAAACAAACGGAAAACCATGCCTCGTATCCAAAATGCCTAAAAATGTACATCACAATCAAACTGGTAATCATGTCTACCACAAACAATGCCATTAATATTGTCGCACGAATTGTTGGAGAGAAGCCTGCATTTAGCGTCGCGTCTGCTTCCGTACAAGCAAATTTTGCCAGTAGTGGTCGATGATACACTTCTTCATTATCACTTCGGAGAGACATGTCACTGCTTATTCACATAATTCTTGGTTTATATCAAAGATGAAAATTTCGTTCGGCTTTCACCTGTCAGTTTTTACCTTTTTCTATTTTAAGACAAAAGCGTTTTGAAAAATCTCTGAAATCTGTTTCTTCAAACGTACACATTTTCAGCACAAAATATCCTTTGAAATCCTGGATCTGTAGAATTGATCGCAAATTTAAAGAATTGGAAAATTTTCAATTTTGAAAGTAATTAAAACTCCAATTTATAAGCCGTTCTTTCCATGGCCTTAGGAGTACATTTCCTACAAAACACTACACACATTGCAGGGAAAATCAATAACCCTTAAAACACACCAAGAAAATTCGCAATCTACCTCACTTTCCGTCGGTATAATTTTCAATTTAAAAAAAAGCAAAGATAGAATGTTTTTTGGGATAAAAAGGGGGGTGTTCAGAGTTTGGAAGGTGGGAGAGGGGGCTCCGCAAAGAGCTGGGAGCGATGAAGATGATCGTCGTGATCAGGAAGGAGAGTCGGATGAAATTTGGTCCAAACACAAATACCTTTTTGAAAAACGGAATGAATAGGAGGATCGACTAATTGATAAATGATATGCCTCCAATCATGATGATCAATAATAATGAAAGAAGCATATTTATGAATTTCTAAAGATCCAAAAAGATGAGATTGTCTAAGAGCATAAGCACTATTAATAGTAGAAGCAGCTAAAGCCTCATTAAAAGTAAGTTTCATAGAAACACAAGAAAGATTCATAACAAAAGGCATACTTAAACAAAAAGAATTAGGATTAAAATCAGAACCTAAAGCAAGAATAACATCATTAGAAATTAAAAGACGAGCAGGAGGATAATGAATACGAAGAAAATGTGCAGTAGTAGGTAATAAAATAGCAGCAATAAGATATTTAGATAATAAAGATATACCATAATTAGAAATAAATTCTAAATGTGAAACAGCAGTAGCATTAATAATAGAAGCTAATTCAGCACTAGAATTATAATGTAATTCATCACCATGAAAATTAATATAAAAACCATATTTTTTACCACATTGTAATATTTGTAAAGTTTCTTTAAATTCAAAAATACCTTTTTCATGAAATACATCAATAAAATATATATTTTTTAAATAACCTAAATTTTTAAATAATATAAATAAGGTATATCATAATTAATTAATTGATTAATATATTGTTTAATAGTTAAATTATCTTTTTTATATAATGAATGTCCACCACAATAATTACCAATTATTTCAATATTATGTATTTCATTTGCTTTTTCTATTATTTTTAACATTTTTATTTCATTTAATAAATTTAATCCATAACCTGATTTTATTTCTGTTAATATTGTACCTTGTTTTAACATACGATTTAAATATTTTATTAATTCTTTTAATAATATTTCTTCTTTTTCTTTTCTAATACATTCTACAGTATATCCTATTCCACCACCTTTTTTATGTATTTCCATATATGTTGCACCTTTTATTTTCATTTCAAATTCATTTATACGATCTCCTGCAAATATTGAATGTGTATGACTATCTACTAATCCTGGTATTATTGCTTTTTTCATTTTTAAATCTATTATTTCTTTTTTTTCTTTTTCATATTTTTTTATTATATATTCTGATTTTCCAACATCTTTTATTTTTCCATCTTCTCCAACTGCCATTCCACCGTCTTTAATTATTTTTAATTTATCCATTTGCGAACCTTTTAAATATCTTTCTCCATTACCTGTTACACAAACTAATTCTGACGCATGAATTATTATAAATTTTAAAGCAGACGTCATTTTTAATACAAACAACAAAACAAACAAGTTTTTAGTTAACAAGAAAAGAAAACCCTTTTCTTGTACCTGTCATTCATTATATAAATTCTCCCAACACAACTTAATAATACTTTTATTCCATTTTTTAACAGATCCAACAGTTTCAACAAATTTAGAACCATTCACAAATATTGTATCCCAAATAAATTTCATTATTGATTATCATTTCGATCCAAAAATATTTGAACAATTAATGTATTGTCAAATAATTTATTATTATCATTGGCTGGTTTGTTTATACTTCCTAACTTTAACAATTGAGAAGATAAATTATGCTTAGATTCACATTTTGAACATGTGCAGCATTTTCGAGTGCTATTGCTTATATCCAAATATTAGCTTGTCTGATTGTAAGCAATCCTAGTTGTTTCGTCTGTTTTGTTTATTAATAATGTCCTAGTCTAAAAGTTGAACTACAGCATGTAAGGCCAGGGGGAAAAAAAGAAAGAACGATAAAAAAGATTCTGGAGCAAGAATAGGCAATCCATGGCTTCTGTCTCACAATCTCCAGCAGCACAGGTGGCCTTTGAGAAAACCAAGCGCATTCAAGACTTATTGAAGATAAATGAGCAGTTTTTGCAGGACAAGAACAAGCCCGAGCTAATAAAAATAATAATGAAACTTCGAAATGATCTGATACGTTATGAGACGTTATCACTTCGAAGTAATAATGTTCATCGCTTAAATGTATCTCAATCGGACGTATTATCGCTGTCTCCTTCTCCACAGCGTACTCCCAGTCCGCCTCCTCCACTAGCCAATGGAAAATCGCATGTACCGGACGAGACCAGTGCAAAGTCGAACATGAACACGAGCATGAACATGAATATGAATATGAACATGAACATAAACATGAACATTAACAACAATATCAGTAACAACATCTATAACAATAACAATGACGAAAACGAGATAGCGAACCCAACGCTGCCGAGGCAATATTCACATCGCAGTTCAAGATCGCGTATTCGCATCGGGGCCGATTTACAGTCGTTTGACCATCATCGGACGCATTCTCGAACGAGTAGCATATCGTCTGTACAAAGTGGGATGCTGTTGGAAGAGAGACACAAAAAATACATCACAAGTCCACCTGGGACACCAGGATTGACGCCACAGCATTCGATCGATGATATGAATGGCAATACCAATTTTTCATTGAACAATCAAGATCAACAAAGGAATGCCATGCAAAAGCACTTTGAAGACTTTTTTGTTCGAAAAAAAGCCTCTTACACCATCACCACCACTGCCACTGCTACTGCTATTGCTACTGCTACTGCTACTGCTACTGCTACTGCTACTGCCACCACTGCTGCAAACACGACTTTGTCAGCAGCAGGACAGTCTCGTTTCATTGCAAACAGAGCGCATCAGAGCATCATTATTTGTAAACATTGGTTTCGTATCGCTTTTCGAAATACTGCTCCTTGGCATTTACAAAACAAAAGACGAAACACTTTGAAAGGAACGGTACCGAACATATCTATCAATAATAATAATAATAATAATAATAATAGTGATAATAATAACAATAGTGAAAATGGATCAAAGAGAGAATTGAATAACTTTATATATCAACTAATTAAAGATTATTCTCGCTATCAATACTTACAATCGCATATATTGTCGGAAACTGAAAATGATATTTTGATGAAATTTCTTATTCAAATGCACAATGAAGAAATGACCATGAGCAGCAATATGCATCGCTTGCTATCCGTCGAAAATTCCATTCGCGTCAATCTATTGTACCGTGCCAGTCGAGACGGCTTTGATTGCAAAATGTTTCATTTGCTGTGTGATAACAAAGGGCCGACTCTTTGTGTCATTCGTTCTGAAGAAAACCACGTGTTTGGAGGTCGGTTGACTCGTTTGTTCAATCTGTCTGTTTTCCTTTTTTTTAATGTCCAAATACGCATACACTTTTTCAATACCAACACAAATTGCAGTTTTGGCTTTTTTTTTTAAAAAAAACATTTATTGCTTGTCATGTCATTGCGTGATGAGGATAGGATACACAAGTGTCAGTTGGTCTTCTTCCAATATGGGCCATCATTGTGACCCTTATGCTTTCATTTTTGCACTACGCTTTGGCGAAAAAGCTTCATTGAAATATTATGACACTCCTCAGATATTTAAAGTACGATCGGATCAAATCAATGGAGCTGTGTTTCACTCACCCATTTGTGGTTCGCTGACTATTCCATTCTTTTTTTTTTTTTTGTATATGTTTATATGACCCCTCTTCTTTCTTGCATATGTGGCATGTATACGAGTACGCGCAAAGATGAATTAAGTTTGCCATAAAAAAAAACAAACAAAGGTCCAACCTTTGGCTATGGCAGAGATATTGTTATTAAAGATGCAGCAAACACAAGTAAACGTTCGTGGTCAAATTTCCCAGCTAGTTATAGTGTTTTTATGAGCAAAGATAGACCCGATTATTTGTGTGGTGCCCAAAAATTTAAAATTATCAACTACGAAGTTTACAGTGTGCAAGTCTCCTAAAAGCAACATTTAATTTTTGTGATTTTTTTTTTTTTTTGTGCATGTATATGCGTGTGTGTTTTAGTTGGTTTGAGCTGGTTTAATTTTTGCTGTTTTTGATGTATGTGATTTTTTTTTTCTTCTGTGTTCCCCCCTTTATTTGTTTTGTTTGTTGTTGTTTTTTTGCACAATATCAAAGGAAGGGATTATATATGTATATTGGGAAAAAAATCACAATAATAGTAGTAAAAATTTATTGGTCACTCAGCAGGGGATACTTTTTTTTGCAGGTGTGCAAAGTGCATTTTTTGACAATAAAAAACTGGATTAGTCTGAATTGACTGACATGTTTCAGAGCATTCATTTGTAAACTGGCTTCTTTCTTCTTTTCCCTTATGTCTTTCCTTTGATGTGCATTTGTTTTGTTACTTTGCTCTTTTTTCCCTTGGTTTTTCTTCTTTTTTTTTTTCTTAATCTGGGAAGGATTTCTTTGTTAGCGCACAATGTGCAAGATGTTCAATTGTACATTTCTGTCTTGATGAACCAAAATCTAATGCTGATGGACATTAATAATGAACTTGATCAATTGTATACGAAAATTTTAAATATGCAGTTTAGAAAATGTTTCCATCAATCACAGTATTTTTTTCCGGCTTACAGAACATGAGAAAGTGACAGTATTTGACTTCAGGCTTTGCCCAGAACCTGACACATTTTGTAAACTAATGTACTAAATCCAAAAGAGAAATAAACAAAATTAATTACAGTGTTTTTATAAGCACTTTGCACATAGTTTTTGAAAAGAAAAAAGTACGTTATATTTTATCATATTTGATGCCATATTTAAATATTTCTTATTATTTCTACCACTGATTTTTTTAAGTTGATTTTACTTCATATCTGGGATAAGTATCTCAATGTTTGAGTACTGGTTATTTTTTACAGTGTTGTACTGTAAACATTTTATTAAGTATTGCTGCACATACTATGCATTATGTACGTACATTTATATCCAGATGTAAATTATCTTTTGGTAATATGTATATATAATTATGTGTTCATGCACTAGAGCTTACGCAACTTGGTTAAAGCTAAATCAACACTACAGCCATCTTGTGTGACGATTAATTTTCTTTTTGAAGGAAAAACGAAAAAAATTATCGAAGTTTCTTTTTTCAAATTATGTATTGAGTTTTTTACTAATCTCCTTAAATAACAAATTATTTTCAACTTTTAAAACAAAATTAATAACGTTATGGAAATTTCATACAAAATGAAAAAGTGATGCAAACTTTTCGTACTGACATCAAAGCTCTTTTAAAAAATTTTCTTTAAAATAGTTTGCAAATTAAAACAATAGGGCAAAAAATGATTTCTTCCAAGTTGATTCTCTTCTTTTTTTCTATCCATATTTGATATGGAAACGTAAATTATAAACATAGCGAACCAAACGACGTTTTATCTTCTTTGTTGGACGATTGTCGTAGTCTAACCGAAGACAGCGCCTCAAATTGGATGGATACGCAAGTAGACCTGCTTGACTTAACATTGGATGATTCAAATTACGACAATAGTGGTCCGTTGTTGAGTGAGCATCACATAGGCAAGCAAACGACGAAAGCCGACATCACCACGCAATTTGACCCTTACGTGGAAGACACATATGACGCATTGTGGCAAGACACTGAGGTTTGTGGCACGAAAAGACTACAAACAAGTGTTGTAGTATGAGGATTATTTGTACAATCACGCAAAACAAAACAAACAAACAAAAAAAAAACAGATAAGCACCAGCGAGGAAATGAAAGTCAAGTCGAGACCAACGAATTGGTATGGTGGACATTCAACAACCGGGAGCCGAAGTTTAGGTTACGAGGGCAGCATATCCGAAGATTCGGCACATCAGCCGTTTAAAACATTGTCAACAATGACACTTCCGATGCATGCTGGTCCATTGAATGCAAAACATCACCAGTCTTATTCACATACGTCTGTATATTCTTATGTTGCAGACAATCATCCAAAATTTGTTAACCTGCATCAAGGTAAAGTACTTTTGCACAATATTTATTTTTTTTTTTTGCACACATGTACATACTCTTCATGTGACAAGAAAAAAGGGAACTTTAAAAAAAAAAAAAAATTAGTATCATCAGCAAATATTATGACGAAACCAACCTCAATGTCG
>ASPP01025887.1:0-17865 GCA_000512085.1 Reticulomyxa filosa
TACATTGTTTTGGGTTAGTAAAAGCAATGATAAAAAGAATGACTAATTTGCACCTTGCATTTGGTTTGTAGAAAAGACATAAGAAAAAAAAAGAATAAAGACATATGCACATAACATAAATAAAGCAAACAAAATAAGGCGTGCGTGTGATATATCCAATTTGATTGGTGGAAATGCAACAATTCACACTCAAATTGAAGGAAAATTGAAACAAGTAAAAATATTTGTGAAAGATGACAAAATTATTCGAAATACTAGGTTGTATCAATAAACAAAAGTATTTTAAAAACATTGAAAAAAACTGTCTGGAGAAAATATTCGAACATGTACATACACATAAAGTGAATCCACTCAATAGTACGGACACTTTGCAATTCCAATAAAGAAAGCTTGGGACAATGTTCATCACTTTTGTAGCACGAGTATTGTATTTGAAAATGAAAAAGTTGAAGATATCTACAATCTTGCCAAAATATGGTATGGTAAACACTTGGATCCTGATTGGAAAAAAGGACTGTGCCTGAGGCATTTCAATTTTCCAAAAGTGTGTAACGGCTCATCAAATTTGGGACTACCAATTGAAAATCAAAGACAAAAATTTTGATTACGTTTTTTCTTTCTTTGTCATTGAAAATTACAAAATACTTTTTAAAAAAATTGACAGCTGTGTTTATCAATGTTTATGGAATTTGTCAATCTTTTTTAATTTGATTACTGGGTTGTTGACTAAAACTGCATGGTGTTTTAATGCTGCATTGAAGAGCAAAAGCAAATCTGGATTTCATGTGGAAAAGAAAGTTAAAAAAAATGTCAAATTCATATATACTCATAGTGATTTTACCAGTAAGAAGAAGATGTGAATACGTGACCAGAAGAATTATTTAATAAACAAAATAAATATAGCATATTGACCAAAGACTTTTTCTAACCTACTGTCATACTATTGATTCAAGTAAATTTTTTTTGATAAATAATGATTTGAACAACTTTTTAAACAATTATTAACAAATTAAAATATAAATTTGAAATTACAAATTAAAAAAAGTATTACTGTTTAAAACAAAAAGGAAACCTTTTAGGAGTGAATTTTTTTAATTACAAACTCCGTTAGTTGTTCTTTCAATTATTGATTTCTTCTTTTTTTTTATCAAAACGAAAATGATGTATATCATAAAGAAACTCGTTCAAGGTAAAAAAGATAAAATGTTTGACCAAAAACGAAGTAGTTGTTATTGCAAAAACGTTAGAACAAAAATGTATAAATAAAATAAATTGAATAGTTATTGGTGTCCTGCTATGAAGTCCTGCAATGTTATTTTTTGTGAACCATGTTATTAGTCGATGCTAGACCGACAATGTATTATTTTTTGATAAAAAAAAGCATTGTAAACAAAAAAATACATTGAAATAAAAAAAAATATATGGTTATTTGTCATTATGTTCCATGCGACTCTATTGGTATGATCTTCCTGAGACTCGTTCCCTCTGCCTCTCGTCCAATCTCTGCTGCTCGTTCCCTTTGCCGCTCGTTTCCTCTGCGGCTCTTCCCTGCTGCTCGTCTTCCCTGCGACTCTTCACTGCGACTCGTCGTTCCTGCTTCGCGTCGTTCATGCTCGTCGTCGTTGCTGTGAGTATTTTTTGTTTGGTTCTTTTTATGGGTGTTCATGTGGCTCCTTTTATGGTTGTTCCTGTGGTTATTTTTATGGATGTTCATGTGGCTCTTCTTATATGTGTGTTCCTGCTGCTCTTTTTCGTACATTCGGGTGATTGGATTATATATCCGATCATCGTTTTTACTGGTTTTCGTCGCGTTTTTGTGGATATCTTTGTGTTAATATCCCAATGGCTATCTGTTTTTTTTACTACAGTCCGCAGCGAATCTGTTGATATATCCCAATGGCTATCTTGTTTTTTGCAGTCCGCAGCGATAGAATCTGTGGGATTTTTGGGTCACGATTATTTAAATTCGCATTGGAAAAAAATGGACAATTGGGAACGATACATTTGACTAAGTGTCAATCAAAGTCATATGACCATCGTGACACCACATGTGAAAATGATGGCAACGATAATAATATCAATCTATCTCCATGCATGCTAACGTGTCATCATTCACTACTGGCGAGCATTGCCAATAATCATGCTTCCTTTCGTTCCCTTGGCTACACTAACAAAGATACAAGATACTGCTGAAGACAAATTCTTTGGGCCGAGTCTTATAGTGTAATCATGCGGACTTATCATTGATTTTTAGAATTATGCATTCTTCAAAAAAATTTAAATTAAACTTCTTTCATTTACTTTACGTTTTGAAACGTTTGTCTGTTTTTGATATTGAAAAGAACGACATAATGCAAAATAATAATAATAATACAGAGTGATCCTGATTTTTGTATACTATTTGTCGAGAAATCTATTGCAGATGGATCATCCAATAGAACAAAAACGCATGCAACGACAACGACCTCCACATCGCGTTTTTGATTATAATCCTATCTTACATACTGAAAGTTCCTAATGAATCTAAACTTTTTGGAACATTGACAAGCATTTTGTGACATTCAGTTCAAATTCGAGGAAATGCACAAAACTAACCTAATGTACTATCTACTGCCGACACAAATCCAAAAAATCGAAAATACCGTTTTGGAAATAAACTCTTTGAAAGTTTATACAGGAAAAAAAAAGCTTCAAAAGCAAGATCTGTTCACTGTTTTTTTATGGTCAGTCTTATTAAATTTGCAAGATGCTATTTGTGTTGATAATTGTATAATAAACTATTGAAAATGTTTATTGTTATGAAGATTTCACAATATGTTGTGTTTGTTTAGCTTTATTTTGTCATAAAACAAATTACTAGTTGAAGTAAGTTTATAATGAAAAATTTAAACCCAAAACAAACACTTGATGAGTGTGCATTAAAGAGAAAATGACAATAACTTTACGCTATCAAAAGTTTGGTCGAGTCCTAAAATAAAATCAAAGCAATATTGCAATCTTTTTTAAAATATGAAGTCAAACAAAAAAAATGTCTGATTTTTTTATGAAACTTTCAAACAGCTGGCAAGTCAGAAAGCAAAGATTCAAAATTGAAAACACTGATTTAAACAAAGAAGAAGTTTCGAAACATTAATAAATCATAGACTATCGTTCACCAATTGCCATCAAGAAATTTCTTTTAAATTTGATTTGAATTTTTGTTTATTAAATTTTTTAGAATATTTTCGAGGTGAGACAAATCTCACGATATTGCTCATCAAGCTATTGTTATGACCGGTTAGAACAATTTTATCTAATCGCTTACATAGTTAGCAAAAGCCTAGGCATTCTTAGACAGATTCGTGTTACATTCAAAAAGGATTAAATTTGATGTAAACAGCCAAATGTTCTCTTTTTTACCACCATAGAAGGAAAAAATAAATAAATAAATAATACATATACAACACACATCCAAAAAAAAAAATGATACAACACTCCATAAAAGAATTGGAGAGAATAAACGAAAAAATAAATAAGATAAAATGTGTATATTTGCATAGCATATGTTGGATATGTGTGTACAATTATAGTGAAGGAAACAAATTAATTAAGGATGAGATAAATGAAGAACATCTTGAAAACGTTGAAGTAAAGAAAAGGAGGAATCTCCATGCATTAATAAATGAAGAGAATCGCTAAGTAATTCAGCTTTATTTAAAATTGAACCCTATAATATTGATAATAATATTATTATTATATATGTATATACTTATATAAATATATCTATAAATACAAAACTTGTAAACCAGCTAAACGAGCACAATGAATTCCATGACTTTCTTTACAAATTCCTTTGGTAAAATGATATAAAAAAGTAATAAGATTATCTTGTTTAGCAAATGACATATGATACATAGCAACAGCAGGATTATGAATAAAAGCATCACAAATACCATGATAATGAGTACTAAAAAGAGATCTACATTGAATAACGTCAATAAGATATTGTGCAACACTTTGAGCAATAGCAGTACCATCAAAAGTACTTGTACCCCGTCCTAATTCATCTAAAATAACTAAACTATTAGAAGTAGCATGACGAAGAATATTAGAAGTTTCTTCTAATTCTACCATAAAAGTAGATTGTCCCATAAGAATACGATCATTGGCACCAACACGAGTAAAAATACGATCAATAGGAGTAAGACGACAAAGAGAAGAAGGAACAAAACAACCAATATGAGCTAATATCATACAAATACATGTTTGTCTAAGAAGTGTAGATTTACCACCCATATTAGGACCAGTTACAATAATAAAATTAGAAGAATTTTCTTCACAACCAAGAATAGTATCATTAGGTATATATTGTGAACCATGATTACTATTATTATATGATATATTTTCTGTATCTATTAAACAAGGATGTCTTGCTTGTCTTAATTCTAAAAAAGGTTTATTATTTGGTGAATCTTTCAAATCTATAAATATGGGCTTACTCATTTCAAATGAAGTATAATAACTAACATATGATAAGCTTAATAAACAATCAAGATCTGCTAAATTATTTACAACTTTTCTCCACATAGTTGAATATTGTGCAAAATCTGCAAATATTATTCTTGCACTATCTCTTAATAACATTTCTTCTTTTTCTTTTAATTGATTTAATAAATCAGTATATTTAATTACTTCTGGAATTCTATATCTAACAACTTTTGTTGTACTAGCTACTTGTTGCCAACTTTCTGGTATATTAATATTTTTTATTTTTGATTTTGAAAATTCTAATTGAAAGCTACGATTTTTACCTTTTTGTGTTTGATATTTAATATTTTTATCTTTGTATTCATTTTGATAATGTCTTAAAATTTTATCTAATTCATTATAACATTCTTGTTGTTCAATAAGACAATTATCATATTCTTTATTTATGTCAGATTTTGGACGAATAAATCCTGTTGATTTTGCTTCTGTAATATCAAAACCATTTTTAAAATAATTTAATTGTTTTTTTAATTTTATTAAATCATCTCCTAATATCATTAATTGATTTAATAATTTTATATTTTTAAATAAATGATTATTAGATTCAAATAAATCAAAAATATTAAATGCCGTTTCTAATCCATCTAAGCATTGACAAAATGTTTTTACTTTTCTTGTTTTCCATGCATCATCAAACATAACTGCTTTATCCATTATACGATTTGTACCTAATGCAGAAATACGAGCTAATAATCTCATAAGATCAGGTAATGATTTTAATTTCAAAGATATTTGTTGAATAAAATTATTTTCTTGTCTTGTTTCTTCAAAAATTGTTATTTGTTTTATTAAAAATTCTACACAATCTAATCTTTCATTTATCATAACAATATCTTTTAAAGGAGATATAATCCATTCTTTTAATCTTCTTTGTCCAAATGCAGTTTGACATTTATTTAAAAAAGAAAATAAAGTTCCTTTTGTATTACCATCTTCATTGCATAATATTTCTAAATTAGTTATTGTTGCACCATCTAATGACATATAATGACATATAGAATTATCACTATTATCATATACTTTCCATTCACTATTAGGAATTATTTGTGTATCAAGTAATAATGATTTTAAATATAAAATTATATTACCAATACATTGTATTTGCATATCATCATTCCAAATATTTTGTAATATAGTTGGCATATTTGTTTTATCTTTCCAATATAATTTATTATTCATTAATTCTTGTCGAATTTGTATAGAATTCCATATTTGTCCTCCATCAACAGCTTCTGTTAATGATACATAAAATGCATCTCTTGACTCTGTCTTTAACATTTTTAATGTTTCTAATGACGTTTCATTTTTATTGTAAACAATTTCAGTTGGACGAATTTGTACAAGTAATGTGCGAAGATTAGTTCTATTTCTATCATCTCTAAAAGATCCAATATAAAATTGTCCAATTGTAACATCAACAAAACAAATAGAAATAAGTATATTATTATTATCATATTTTTTTTGTTCTTGCTTTTGTTCACAAATGCCAAGTAAATAGCAATCATTTATTATTATTTTCATTACCTATAGCTTCATCTGTTGCTCCTAATGTTCCTTTTGTTACTACTTGACATATAGTACGTGTAGTAATGCAGTACTTTTATTTATTCTTTTTTTTGCTTCTTCGGGAGTTTCCATTTGTTCAATACGATATACTTTATGTCCATAATTTACAAATGCGTCTGCATATTTTGCAAATGAATTTTCTGGAAATCCAACATGTGGCATTGCTTCTTTTTTACCTTTAATCATTTCTAATCCACAAATTTCATTGCCTAATTCTGCATCCATATAAAATAATTCATAAAATTTTCCATCTTAAAAAATAATACTCCATCAAAATGATCTGATTTTATTTCCCAATATTGCTTTTGGCAGGAGTTAATTCATCTAAATCACGTTTTGGAACTAACAATGTTTTTGGATTATAGCCTTCTTCTCCTTTTTTTTATTCCATTTTTATCACGTGGATTTTTATACCATTCTTTATTTCTTACATTATTTACTTCTTCTTTTATATCTTCATTATCTTTTTTTGTTTTTTTGTTTTTTTCTTTTTCTTCTCGTTTTATCAAAGTCTTACCACAACCAAATTTGTCTATGTCATTCAATGTATCCACCGCTTTTTCTTCATTTTTATTATCCTCTTCTTCCTCTTCCTCCTTCTCTTTCTCTTCTTCTTGCTCCTCTTCTCCTTGTCCTAATTCATTCC
Source organism: Reticulomyxa filosa (assembly GCA_000512085.1). Lineage (NCBI taxonomy): Eukaryota > Foraminifera > Reticulomyxidae > Reticulomyxa > Reticulomyxa filosa. Next base: position 6,740 of record ASPP01025887.1, read on the forward strand.
AATCTTTATTTTCTTTGTCATTATCCTCTTCATCGCTCTCCTTTATCACTAATCTTCTTTTTTTCAATGCAGGTTGACCTTCTTCTCCTTCCATTTCTTCTTCTTCTTCGACCTCTTTTCTGCTTCTTTTTTTTCCTGCTTTTTTCTTTTTTTTTGTTTAGGTTGCACCCAATCATTTTTTTGTTTTACACTTGTACGGAAAAAAAAACATTCATAAACAAATATTAGTTTTTTTTTTACATTTGTCTGCGTTTTCTTCGCACTCTTTGTTTTTGCTTTTTTTGGTGTTTTTTCTCTTTCAGTCTTTTTTGCTGTTCCTTTTCTCTCTTCTTCTTCTATTATTGCCTTTGTTTCCAATTTTGTCGTTTTTGTGCTTGCTTTTGCTGTTTCTGGCGTTTTTGGTACCGAATCTCCTTTTTTCGGGGTTAAGCTCCACAAGGAAAACAACGTTCTTTGATTCATGTTTTTCGTTTAAACAGATCAGGAGTTCTTTAGCTTTTTTAATCTTTTTTCTTGCGCTTATTATGTGCTACCTTTCACTTTTTTTTAGATTTTTGTCTTTTTTTTGTGTATGCCCTCTTTTGACTATTCATCAGATTGTTATTGTTTTTGCTTTTTGCCCATTTGATTTATAAACTTGTTGGCATGTTCATATTGATGTGTAATGTTTTAAAAACATTTTTAGGTAATGACTTTGTATAATCCAACACACGTTTTTTAACAAAAAAACTATTGTTTCCACAAAAAAAACTCAAAAAGTGCTCTTATATAATTTCTTTTATCATGGCGCAAGGAAATGAGGATACCTCTGATCAATTAATTCGCTATTCTGAAAAGTATTGTAGTACAAGTCCCTATTCTAAAGGTTTGAACTCGGGAGGACCCGAGGAACCCCCAGTGGGTTAAACTTCCTTTACAACCTTCTTCACTTTGCCTTGTTTTGTTTTCCTCTTTTTCGTGTCATTTCTCGTTAATTTGTTTTAATTTACTTGTTTGTTGACAATCAGGCTCTTTGAGCAAAAAAGCACTTTCGTATTATATTTAGTGCGAGCTCTTTTCTGGCTGACGTCTTACAGTATCAAGACCAATATTTTGAATACAGGCATGTGACAATACCTAAGTCACTAATTCCACTAATTCCGTCTCATCGTTTGTTATCAGAACCAGAATGGAGACAAATAGGAATTCAACAATCAAGAGGTTGGCAGTATTACATGTTGCATAAACCAGAGACTAATATATTACTGTTTCGAAGGTTTCATATTCAATATTCATTCATTTTTTTGTTATAATCAAACAATTATTTTTTTAGACCTGTGGGAACAAATAATACCACTGGTAAAATTCTTGTTAATTGGGTATCCCCACCTAAACAACAGGACATTTTGAAAAGATAAATCTTATTAATGCATACATTGTTGGCTATTACATTTGTAATTTTTAAATAGAATGAAAGTAACAGTTGACATTTAATATAAACATTGCTTTGAGTTTGCTTCCATTTTTTAATTTGATGTTTTGTATCAACCTTGAAAAAGACAATCAGTTTTTTTAAAATTTTTGTAAAAAAATTGTTTTGTATATGATGCGACGCAACTGTGGATATAAATAAAGTCGGATGTGAATGCATTAATTTTATTGGACCAATTTTTAAAACATGTTATAATGGTTTGTTGAATAGTCAAAAGCAGATGTATATTTGGCTTAAAAAAATGTTTATTTAGTTGCATAGAATTAACTCTTGAATATGTTTAAATTTTAACCACTTTAACGACAGTTAAAGAAGATTAAAAAGTTAATACTTTAATTTACACTCAAATTATTTATCAGTAAGATGGTCAATTGTTTAATTTTTAAGAGTTTTAAAGACAAAGAAATTCCATATTTTGAATCCGACGATGTCAATATTTTGTTTATTTTTGCTCATTGTTTAAGAATACGGCAAAAACATTTTGTGATGAAAAAAACATTTTAATAAATGACACCTCTGCCAAAATACTCGGCCACTTTGCCAAATGCATCACCTTGGCCGTGAGCTTGCTTTAATTGTGCAAAAAAGCCATCATGATCGCCTTTACTCTTTTCCATTCCTCTTTGTTTGGAAAATACTATTTTCCCCCCAAGTATACCATATTATTTATTTGTGGGGATAATTTGTACAAGACTTAACTTTCTTCGTGGTCATCCGCGCATTTGGGGCATTTGACTTCTTTGGTGTGCAAGCATCTTGAATGAAACGAATGTCCACATAAGAAATGAATGGTAGGAAGTTCTAATTGCATGTTACACTCAGCACATTTGGTGCCCTGGAATGTTTTGGCCTTGGTGCTCAATTCCTCGATTTGCCTTTCCATTTTGGTAATATCTTTCTTGTGTTGCTCAATTTCTTTTTCATCTTGTTCAATTTGTAATTGTTGTTGATGCAAATCATTGATGATATATTCGCGAATGACATCGATACTTACCTCCGTTTCGCTCAGTAATTCAATAATCATTAATGGGGGAAGCAAGTTCGATTTAGAAATTTGATCTAAACATATTTTAATTTCACGATCACACTTTTTGCTATTGCTTGATTTAATGAAATAAATAAACGCATGGGTCCACAAAGAAGGATCGCTATTGCTAAATTGACGACATGCGGCAATTACATTATCATAATCTTCTTTCTCCTGATAATGTTGTACCACTTCATGAAACAAATTCATTTTTGTATATAAATACAGCACTGCTTGTTCGATTCGATACATCTTACCCAAGGCTAACGCATGAGTCATATCATATTTATTCTCTTCAGATCCAAGAAGTTGCATAATCTTTCTCTCGGCTGATTCTACTTCTTCTCTCTGCTGATCTGACAAATTTGCTTTGAGACGAGCTTCATACTATTCCAATATTCGAATTTAAACAAAAAACATATTTTCACAATTATTGTAACTAATTTTTTAGATAGTATAAGTGAGAAAGAGAAAGGAAAAAACTCACGGCATCTTTCATATAAATTTCGAGTAGCGTATTATATACTGTGTTATTACAGGAATTGGGCTGTTCGTTCGTCAAATACTCCAAAAATTCTTTCAGTTCTTTTTGCTTTCTCACAAATAAATGAATGAATGAATCTGGAGTAGCCTGTATTCTCTTTCTTTTGTCTACGGTTGAGCTATTATCTTAATATCATATCCCCCGATCCCAAATATAAAAACAAAACAAATTACGCAAAGATTTTGACATGACGTAAACAAGCAAAAATTGTATTTGAATTAATAAATCGTTTTGTTGTTTTGTTTTACCAGATTGTTGTTGGAAAAAGCCGGAGCACAATTGCTTCAAAATTTCCGTAGCACCTTTAGGCTCCTTTTCAATTAATGTTTTACCAAACCTTTTCATGTTTTTTTCGGCATTCAAAAAGTCTAGTTTTTGAATGTAGAATAACGCCTCTTGATATTTTTGCAAGTCTCCCAACGATCCCTCTTCCAGCAACAATTCAATGAAAATTTCGTGACGTTCATTTTGTTTGGCCAATCTACGGGCGTGTTCCAATAGCCCTGCTTCACGACATACTCGTATGGCAGTATCGACGTCAAAGTTCGGAGGCTGTTTTTGATCCGAGGAATCGGTCCGTGGAGTGATGAATTCATCCAATTTGTGACTATCTTTCAATTTCGTGTAGCAATTCAACAGTAATGTTGTGTGATCCTTCGTTGGTTTGCCCTTTTCGTGTAATCGGGCTAAATACAATGTCAAGTTGTTGATTTTCTGAGCATCTAAAAACTTTCGAATTATGTATGAGGGTTGAATTGGTGAATCAGGATGAATTGTATGTAAGTATTGCTCCATGGCTGCATCATATTCACCCTTGCTGAATCAATCACAACAACGACAGGAAAAAAGGAGCGAAAGAAAAAAAAAAAATGAGCTCATTTACTGATTAAAAGTAAGTAAAAAAAAATTGCTTCATGTTTGTGTTATGTGTAGTTTTTGTTTGTCTTCTCTGCAAAACTCGTAGTAATGATCACCATAATCACGATAGTACTCCATAATTTTGAATTCGTTTTCGCCTTCACTTCGAGCTAACTTAATGGCTGTGTCGTACATATGGGAGCGGAAAAATTCATTCAACTTTTCTTGCAGGTCTTTATCGCGCAGTTTGATTAATTGATGTTTGGTCAAAATGAACACACTTCCCCATTCGTGGATAATGTCAATCAAATCATCGTACAATCTTCGAAATGCAATATATTTATTGGGATGATCATAAATAATCACTTCTACGCGGTTTTCTTTTCCTTGTTTCATCCCGCCAACTCCACTCGTTACTATTATGAAATACCTACGAAAGCTTCTTGCCATTTTTTTTTCTCCAGGAAAGGCGTGTAAACCGCGCGGATCATTATAATCGTATTGATGGACAGTCTTTTTTTTTTTTTTTAATAAGGTTAATTCTTTCATTATTTTGTTATAATTATTATTGTTGTTATTACAAAAATAAAATAACTTCTTGTTTTGCCACAATCAATTGCTTTGCACTATCTAACACAGAGCAGTCCGCAGCGCATCCGCCCTCAGAATCAACCGTTTGCTTTTTTTATGTATTTATTTCGTGAGATGAAAAAAGATTGAGAAGACAAAAAAAAAAAAAAAAATCATAAGTCCATCAAAATACATCATTATTACACAAGATAAAAAGATAGTGGCACAAAAGTACGCAAGTAACCATAATAGGATTTCTCGCTCGAATTTGAAAACTAACGATTTTGACAGTGGTTACAACATAGAGCAAGGTATTTTGATTTTCTTCGCGATAGTGTAGACCAGTTACTGGAGAGGGATTTTCTTTCGTTATTTCTCTTTCGCGGTGGTTCTTTTCTTTTGATTGCAAGTTCAAATCAAACACTTTCACTACTCCATTCGTGCAGCCCACGGCAATTTGGCTTCCATCGTCAGTTGCTGCTAACGCGGATGCCTTTTTTATTTTATTTCAATGGAAAGAATTAAAAAACGTATACGTATCCTACTATCTGAGTACATGTGTTTTAGGAACATAGAGAAAGAGAAATGAATGACAAATGCGAGGAGAGAAGGAAGGAGAAAAAAAAGGTAGATACAAATAAACATCAACAAAAGTTAAACTGGTATGTACGTGCTGCCCTGAGGAAATATTTTAAAACTTTTGACTTTTTTTGGTTTGCCATACTCATCGATATCAACAGCATCCAACGAAAAAATATTAATGATAAAATTCCTCACTGCTTGGAGGGGCAGCTGGGATATCACTGTGCCTTCCCAACACAATTAACAAGTTACTTTGTTTGGTTTTTACAATTTTGGTAATTCGGGAAGAATGAGAAACAAATTTCCTTATTTGCAAATCTCGATTGATCACCGCAATTTTTCCATCCGCACCGCCAAAACACAATAGTCCATATCCTGCGCTTGCACACACTGGTTCAAAATCTTCAAATAAATTCAAACCACTACTCCCACTCTCTTCTTTTGAATCGTTATTCATCATCGTCGCGTTCATCAAATCCTTTCCTTGTCTTGGACGGCCACTGTTGCGTAAAGCCGCAGAATTATTTCCTGATTCTATTTTTTGTTCTCCGTCGTCTGCTAATATCTCGCTGTCAAAAAACTCAAAGCGGCGATATATCGAGGTGACGCCTCGATTAATCGTGCTTTTGGATTTTGATTGATTAAAATCCATTGATCGCAGCACCTTTGAAGTTAGAATTAATTTGCTTCAAATTAGTGGCTGACGGGTTGTTTCCCCTTTCGAGACACAATTTCTTTTTTTTTGCGATATCAATTCGACTGTTACGAGTACAAAGTTTCAGCACCAAATTTATTGAGCAATAAGAAAAATTTTTTGTGTTGCCTTTAAAAGTTACGTCAATAATATTACACGTTCAAATTTATTTCTGATAGCACGCTTCCAAAAAAAGGGATACGTTTTTTGAGATTTTGCACTACACTTTAATCAACAATGCCTTCAAAAGATTTGTTTGATGTAATGGAGCACTATGTTTCCTTGGTATTGTATGGTATTGATACATTATTGCTATTGGTTTGGCTTGTCGAATTATTTTGCCTGAGGAAACAGAAGTGCAAGCAAATGCCAGCTGCTTTCATAGTTGTGTCGGCATCGTTAGGAATGACATGGATAAGCGGTACTTTGTTTTTCTTGTTGCGGATTATGCTGATAGCTCATAATAGTTCACATTCTGACTTGTCAGCATCTATTAATACATTAGGCCTGCTTTGTCATTATGTGGCATTAGCAGGGTTGATATGTAAATGGATTAGTAAATTTTGCATTTGGTTCTTTTATGTAATTCGAGGAAGAGCTGTAGCATCGGTGTTACACACCAACATTCGATGGGTTGTCAAAAAATCCCCATATTTTGTAGTTATTCCTTTTATTTTTATAATTTTCCTTCTTTAAAAAAGGTCACTATTTATTTTCAATAAACGTATCGTGTGAACTGACTTTTGTGGTTACGTGTACATATACTTATTTTTTTGACAGGCAGCAAATTGTATGGGTTTTTGTGTGGCTCTGGCACTAACAACCGGTGGAGGCTATCATGAACATGAGAAATGGTGTCGTTACACTGTTCCTGTTTGGGAATTGCTCGTATTTCTTTTGCTGGGTGATATCGTGTATTGCTTTGGATTTTTATTGCTTTTCTGGAAAGTTTAGTTTCCATTTACATTTTTTCGCATTTACGTCAGTGAGACCACTTCTCCCATTCAAGTTCATTTTCAACCTTCAAAAGAAAAGTTCTCCCACTGACGGTGTTATCACGTGTAAAAAAAATAATACTCTTTTTTTTTTTTTTTTTTCAATATAAAAGAGACCAAAATTTACGCACACAAATAATAATAATAAAAAAAAGGGGTATGGGGAAGCCCTAAATCAAGTATTGCAAAACATGTCGCAAAAAGATCGAAAAAGAACAACAAGCTATTTGTATAAACATTTGGTAGCATACATTGTCCAGATGATATTTAGTGTGCTTAGCTACACCTATTTGTTTTTGCAAAAGGCCGATTTTTTGAGTATCGGATTTACGCAATTCGACTTGACGGCGAGCAATTTGTGCTTGTTTTTCCTATTTGAAAAACGACAGCGATTCTACCAGAAGTGCTTGCGTTGCTTGTGTTTTGGTCCTTTATTGAAGGGTACTTGCGACGATTGTGGTCATTGCAATCTAGCACTGCAGCTGTTCTCACATCATAGATTATCTTCGGGTATTGATGATAACAAGAAAAAAGTCCACTCTCCATCGAGTCGTCTTGATCTCTCTTCTATGCCTTCTTCCAGTCCTTCCTTTGGGAGCAAACGTATACACTACAACGCTGACGTATTTTTTTCGAATCATTGGAATGATACTGTTTTGCCGATACCAAAGGAAGGAATCCCTGAGAATGCACCGATTCCGGACTTTGCCAAAACGCACATTCTCAAAACCACGATGCCGTGGCATTTAACCGATAAACGAAACATTGAGCTCGCGATTCAGAAAATCAATTCCAATGAGATTGATGCACCGTCATCCGTCGATCTCAATTTTGAACCAAAGTCGAGAGAAACCATTGAACAAAAGGACAAAAGTAATTTTTTAAAAAACAATGAGTGTACTGTTTTAGATTTATTATCTTTTTGTATTATGTTGTAACTTTTTGAATATACACATACTTACATTTATAAAAAAAAAAATTAATGTAAAGCTCAAGAGGTGACAAGCCTGACAGAGAATGACAAGGCAGGTGCATTATTAGTATCGATTCATCAAGTCGCGTTAGAAATGCAAGTTCAGTATGCAAAGGCTAATGAATTACTGGGCTTACAAGATCGTGGTAGCAGCAAAGAGCTACGTGAAAGCAGGACTGCAATAAAAAAAGGTGCGTTGCCTTTGTCTCAAGCTTCTCAACACCCTGACCGCTCAGCCGATACATCTACTCTTTATGCCGTACAAGAATCCCGTCACTCACATTCCAGCAGTTCTGCTATTTTTTTTCTTATTTCAACACCTCTCCCCCTTTGCCTCATTTTGGCTCGTGCTTGCAATAATTTACGTATACATATATGTACACTTTTGTTTTTGCATGTGTGTGGATAACACTACTTAGAGAACGAAACATCGAAGACAAACATAACACAAGGGCGGAATAAGAACAATGACGATAGTAACGAGCAAAATCATTCAAGATCACAAGGCAGTATGAGTGGTCACAGCTACCATTTCAAAATCGAAACACAGGCCGACGAACTGCAAATGGTTGCGCCACAAAGGTGTCGAACTACAGCAACAGAGATACATCAAAAACAGAGCAGAAACAAAAGAAGACGAAGCATTAGAATCACCATTGCCATTGCAATCAGTAATGCTAGCGCAAGGCTTTGCGGAACACATGCACAACGACAAAAAGTTAGCCAATGGCAACGCTGGTCATTTCAAACATTTCTGGACTCCTCATTCGACAGATGCAATTGGATCAAATGTAAAGCCCTCGACGAATTCATCCAGACCAAAGCTGTTGATTGGAAGTGCGTCCGACAATACACAGCTGAAGCAGTCACAGGCCCTTCGGCAGCCTTCTTCTGCTCGAGGATACCCTCCGAACATCAACGTGGGGGCGACAGTCCTCGCAAAGCCTTTGGCTCGAAGTGGGTCTCCACAAGTCAACCACATAGCTAAACATGTACCACCTCCAACCACACAACCAAATAACGTTTCTGCTTCTTCTGGACCGCTCCATCTGCCTCGAAGCATGTCTGCCAAAAAATACAACAAGAATTACCATTTTGCAGTTTGTTTTTTTTTAAACTTTTTTTTATTGTTGCTTGGCCATATTGTTTGTATACGTTGCAAATCAAAGCATTGAAACCTCTAAATACATTTACACACATATATGTATATGTACATACTGTATCACTAGCAGCCAAATCAATTGTACAATGCTGTAGTGGACACCGATAATAAAGATTTTTTAAATGTGTTGCCGTCACATCAGCGTTCGAACGTGCCAGAGGCGGAGTCGCCTGATAACGACAGCGATGACGAGGGGCAACACGAAAAGTATCAGCAGCGGGAGTGTAGTGCCCCTCCAGTCATGATCCACGGCGATATGGATGTACCCGACACGAAAAATCCGTTGCACTCGCAAAGGGTACATGTAGTGAACACGGAAGGCACTGGTCGTGCTGAACACACTGCCAAGACCACTGAAAAATCACTGTCGATGAGTGTACGTGCTACGTCCCATCAGAAGTTTCAAATATTCGCGCATACCATGCAGTCTTCCATTCGTTCTTTTGTCCATCGTTCGGAATATTCTCACAGTCAACACTCGGAAAAACTTTTGACACATTCACAGGTAATAATTTTTTTATTTTTTTTATGTAAATAATAATTACAATAATACACTGGCTTTGCTTTTGTGGTGGGATGCAATCGACAAAGGAGGAAGAGAATATTCCTGAAAAAGGGATTGGACATGTGGTGAATCAAGATATCAAGACTGAAGATTTTTACAATTTAACCAAAAATGATTCGGATGATGATAATGAAACTGCTTTGTAACATTGCTTATCAAATCGATTTTTTTTTCCTTTTAATATTTTATGTTACATTGTCTATATATTTCTTCGCTTTCGTTTCTTTTTTAATTTTAAACTTTTTTGTTTTTACTTTGGTTCTTCCTATTTTTGTGTTTTTTTTGAAGAAATCAATCTGTTTGCCCAATCTTTTTCGTATATGGTTTTCATAGGGTCAACACATTAATTGGAAATGAATTTTTTTTGTTGTCTTTTCGCGTGTGGTGTCTAGCTTGCTACTTGTAACCGCTTGTAAAACTGATAACTCTCCTTCATCTCGTTATTTTTTTCATTGAATCATATTTTATTTTTTCAATAATTTCTTTGTTGTAACTCTTAAACTTTTTTTTGCAATTTATCAGTCGAAGAGACGGTTGTATAGTTAATCGTTTTCAGTGTTTCACAAACAGGACAAAGCTTTTTTTTAGACATTAATATAATCTGCGTTCATCTTGGCAATGACGACGTCGATCCCCAGCGAAGTTGGACTGAATGTATTGCAAATGACTTGGCTGTTGGCACCACATAAAGGTGAATTTGTGGAAAGATTTGGTGAGGCTGAGACCTCTGGAGTATATTTGTACAGCGACGAGAGTAAAAAAGGAATGCCGGGACAATTCGTTTCAAGAGCGTAATAAACGTAACGAATACGGATTTCGGCAAAAAAGGCGAGCGTACCCCTGCGGCGTTCGGTCAGTACAATAGAGTGTTGGCAATTTGGAAAGAAGATCGTTCAGTGTACTACCTCGTATTTGCGGATGACGAAACAAGACTGCGTTGGGCAACTATAATTAAAAATGGTATTGAAAAAAGGGATCACCTTTCGAAAACTCTCCAACTGCCGTCAGCCACGTCGACGAACGAGAGTGTTACCAAAAGTATGAACCAAAAACAAGACAAGCAAAATCAACAAACAAACAAACAAAAAAGTAGCAAAAAAAAAAAAAAAAACGTTGCCTTACATTGCATAGTTTTTGCCAATGGTGTTTGTCAAATCAATAAAACGTAAGGATGTACCCCTCACCCAAATGTTGCATACCTATATATGTACATATTCCAAATGCTGTATCTTTGCGTGCATATGTCAGTATATGTACGTATCGTGATTAACGTTTGCTGTGTTTGTTTATGTTGTATATAATTAAATATGTATATATAAATATACATGTATATAACATGTGCATATATTGGGAACATTTCGTACTCTCCCCTGCAGACGAAAGCAAACGAAGAAAGGCAATGCAATTTCCAATTCCTGGGATGATATTGCATCACTTCACTAATCGAATCTACCGCGAATTAGTGAAGTACTACTACGTGAAGCGCCCACAAGAAGACATGCAATACGAGATAGTCGAAGAGAAGTATACAAATGCATTCGTATCTCCTATTGGGTCATACGCTCTGCTGACTATCCTTTGGTGTGGTGCCGACGAGGAGTCCAAGACTTGTCAACAATTAAAACAGTATCTGACCAAAATGCCAAAGTATCAAGATTTCAGTTATGTCATTAATAATAATAATA
>ASPP01026096.1:0-12647 GCA_000512085.1 Reticulomyxa filosa
TCTTTGCAATTTTTTTATTTCATTGTTTCTCCAAATTTTTTTGATGTTAACTTCCATGATAAAGCAAAAAATTTGTTTTTTGAGGATGTGTGATTGCGTATACTTAAAATATAAGTCAACTGATAGTGACGTTACAAAAAAGGTGTTCGAAAGTTTAAGACTTTTTGCTCTTTTCTGTTCTTTGTGTTTTTATTTTATTTTGAAAGTGTTATTAGATTTTATTTGGATTTATTGCTTTGTGTTCATCTTTTAATTTACGTTTTTTTGTTTGTTTGATGATAGTTTTAGGTTGAAAAGCATGAGAATTATAAGACCGTTACCTGATAAAAATGGCATAATAAACCTTACAAAATAAAAGTCTTTTTTCTTTTTAACAAATTTTGGGTTGTAATGTAAACATGTTGTTGAAAAAAGTCTACTTTGCGGACAAGAGAAAATAAAAACAAATTGCAATACTTTGTAATAAATGGTGGTAATGTGCAATTGGAAATTTGAAAATTGCTAAAGTTCGCGACTTGGAAAAGTATGGAAAATTGTATTGTATTATACAACACTTTTGTGTTTTAATTTAATAAGTCAGCCTTGCATAAAATTTTACACCTTTGTATTAAACTTGCAGCGGTAGTCTACTTCATGCAGTGGCAGATATGTCTTTTAAAGAAGAAACACAAATTAAAGTAAGACAATGATTTTTTGATACTCCAACATCGCAATATCATTTCATTTACGATATTTTAAATTATAATTTCTAATTTTTAAATCAATCACAAAAAAGACGAATATTTACAATAAACCAAAAAGTAAAAATTTTTTTAATTAGATATTTTTTACTTTTCTAGATTTTTATTGAAAAATAAACACATTTTAAAATTCATCGAGGCGTGTAGATATCATTTTCAAAAATTTCACTATGTTGATTTTTGAAGAAATATTTACAGTTTCTATTTTGGTCTCTTTTTTTAAGATAGAATTAAAGGTAAACCTTTTTGAAAATTTTTTGTAAATGATAGGTAATTCATGAGTATATGAACTCAAATATATTAAAACTTTTATTAGTTCAGTAAGCGCTTTATCGCATAAAATTTTTTCAAACTTTTTCGGAACAAAAATAAGGGAATCAAAAAACAATCAAAAAAGTCTGATATATATTGTGGATTCTGTTTGAATAAATCGTAATCTGCATGTCACCATTTCGATCACATTTGAAGCCTGCCCGTCTCGACTCTTTGAAAGCAGTAGTGAGTCGCAACGGTCGTAGTAACTTAAGTTGTTTCAGTACGCGTTCGTTTTGCCGCAATTGTAAAATAAAAATTTTTGGACGGCGGCGAAATGACAGTACTCAACGTATGCGATTGGTAATTGGAAGTGCCATTCAGGCGAGATATTTCAGTGAGCGAATTGATACAACAAAGGACTATTACACTATATTAGGAATATCCAGATCAGCGCCAAAACGAGAAATCCATAACGCATATGTAAAACTTGTCAAAGAGTGGCATCCTGATGTGCATGCTACGAAATCAGAACAAGAGAGAGATATTGCCAAGCAAAAATTTCAGTTAAGCCATGCATTCAAATAAATAGACAAAAGCAATGATGTATGGACACGTAAACAAAACTTTGGAATACCACACAGAGCAATCCAGGAAGCACATGAAATATTAGAGAACGAAGCAGCACGCAAGAAATACGATGAAATGACATCAAACATTGATATGAATTTCGGTCATGCTACTGGATATCGACAACAAGGACATCATAACAGAGAAGCTGCTTGGGAAAGGGCGTTCCGACAACAGATGGCGGCAGAATGGGAACATTTACGTACCGAACAACAAATACATCAAGCAAACAATGCGTACGCTCACCAATCGAGCTCTTTTTCGCGACAATATACTCGCAATCCATTGGATATGTTCGGTGGACCATTTCATTTTGGACGCTATTACTATGGATCGGAAGCTTCCCGCTTCCTTCCTCCGCTGTCCATGTCCCAAATACTCGTCTCCATACTCGTCGGCATCGTCATTACTCATTTTGGCACTACTTGGCTAAATCAGTCTCGAAGAAATAATTATTCCAATAATTCTCGAAAAAACCCACCACATGTTGTGGATGATGAGTTACTTTTTTGTCGTAGATGCATTCACTCTTTTTTTACTGTGTTACGATAACATATGTCTGGGTGTAAAAAAAAAAAGTCACGCGCTTTGGAATGAGCTCGTGGAAGATGAAGAAACAAATAAGAGAAGTAGATATTCACAATATCCGCAACCTTCGATCGCCTTAAGTCCTCAACACTTGCAGTCGCAAAAGTTGTCGAGTGTTGATGATGGCAGGTTTTCGTCTCAAATGCAAACAGACATCCACGACCAACCAAAAGTTATTTTCTTACTACATTAAAACCAACTATTCCGAAAAGGAAGAGAAACAAGAGTGCAAAGGTAATAGGTAAAACAACCAAAATTTGTGCGCTGTGTTTAGGATATGGGCCTTGTAGATAGCAGTGTCGTTTACAATAACGTGCGTCAAGACGTGGAAAAGTTGCGTTAGTACCTGTATATGTAGTCAAAAGAGAATACTAGCTATCACAGTAATGTGGTAAACAGAAAGTGAATAACTTCTGGAAAAAAAATATAATACTAAATTATTTTGACATATCGCAGAATCAAAAGAAAAAAAGCATTATTTCTTTTCTAATTTTTTTTCTTTATATTGGCTTGTGGACAGTTTTTAAGAGTTTTGCGAATGTGTTTGTTTTTGTGAGCCATTTTTGTGATGTTTGTTGGTTCAGATATCAAGTTTTAGTGATGAATGTAGTCTTGATCTCAAATTTTCAAATCATGTTTTCGTTTTATTGTAACATTTAATAAAAAAGAGAAAACACGAACCAACACACAAACCATCATAAATTTCCAACATGATTTCTCAAAAGTTCTGTTGTCCAATCATCTCAAAAATGGTGAATACTTCAAAGCAATGCTTCGAATGAAGAGAGTGGAAATGGTTTGTGTTAATTTTGTTCGAATTATGTTTGCTTATTCTTGTCCTTATGATTTTTTGAGAAGGTGATAAGCTCTTCATACATCATGTGTCGAACACCAAACAACGTATTGATTTGTCTTTCAAATTCAAAAGACAAATCAAACACTTCAACAGGTCTGTGCTCATCTTTTTCCCGATACATCGGTTTCAACCAAGCATGTCTCATTGCACCAGCAGCACTTGGACGTTTAGTTGGGTCCAACTCCAGCAATTGGTCCAACAATTCTGCTGCCTCGGGACAAATGTCGGGCAATAGTTTAGACAAATCTTGTTTTGGTTTTCTTTGCATTCGCCCTACCCATTTTTTTGCATCTGATGTTTTGATCCATTCAATGTCATCCGGTACACCACGATAACTGAATATCAAATTGATTTGGTCAATGTGATTTGTCCCTCGAAACAAAGGTTTACGATAGTACAATTCTGCCATAATACACCCAGCACTCCACAGATCTACCTTTTCGTCATATTGCCGAGACGAGCAAATGACCTCAGGTGCACGATACCTTTTTTTTTTTTGTGATTGTATGTTTGTCTTTATTAGCTGTATTGATGTTATTGAATAAATGATATAAATTGTTTACGATTGTAACAAGGATGAAATTACCATCGTGTAACAACATATTCTGTCAATTTGGCATCCACATTGGAATCTTTGCTAACACCACGTGCCAGCCCAAAGTCAGTGATTTTCAATCGACAGTCACTGCCATTGACTAATATATTTTCTGGTTTCAAATCTCTGTGCCAAACTCCAGCGTCATGCATGTATTTTAAGCCGCGAAGTAATTGATAAACAAAATACTGTCTGTGCTTTTCGGTCAGCACTTGCTTGCTGCGTATGATGCGAGATAAAGTTGTTTCCATGCGCGGCATAATTAAATACACTTCTTTGAAGTCATCTTGTTCATAGGTATCGGGTGGAATAACTCCAAGTAATGATATTATCTATTTGCATTTCAAACAGAAGTGTGTAATTTGATCACTTGACTATTTACTTATTTTATTTTATTTTTTGTTTATTTGTTTAAAGCGTCGTTTTGTGTTACATACATTCTCATGATTGAAATGTAACAGTAATTTGATTTCTCTCAATATTCTTTTGGCATCTGACAATGCACCAAACACATCTTTATTTTTTTTGATCGCCACTTTTTGTCCAGTTCGAGTATCCACAGCTTCTCTGTGCGTGTTACACACGTCCATACATATGTACATACCAGTGTCATGAAACAAGAGAAAGAGAGGAGATACAAGCACAAAAGAAAGGGTAAAAATAGCAACATACATTACGACAGCATACGCACCTTGACCAAGTTTTTTGACTGGTTGGTAATAATCATAGAGTACAAATTTTTCACCATTAATTCGATAAGCAATTTTTTTTTTTGACTTTTTTCCGACGATGAAGGCTGTCATTGGAAAGCATGCCACACATACATACATCAGACATATATGTGTATGTATGTATATATATATATATTTGTATATATATATATATATATATATATATATATATTTGTATATACATATATATATATACAAATATCAGACAATAATCTGTGTTTCTTTATACAATGCGAATACCTTTTCTCTTTCAATGGAATCTTCATTTGCCTCTTGCTTAGTAATTGTCGTGTCGTGGGATTGGCCGTCCGTGTTGGATTCGTTATTGTCATTTCCTTTTTTTTTGACATGATTTACTGATCGATCTTTTTCGGCATTGTCTCTGCTTTTTTTATGTCGTTCGTGTTGATCTACGCCTTTTTCTTTCTCTTCTCCTCCTTCTTTGTTTCTTTCCTCTTGTTCAGGTATTGTTGGTGATAAAGGTGTTTCTTCGTCTTTGTCTTCGGAGTTGCTATTTTCAGCGTGTCGATCTTCCGAGTTGTTTTCATCTTTGTCGTCAGGCCTCTTTTTCCTTGTCTCTTCTTCTTCTTCTTCTTCTTCTTCTTCTTCCTCTTCTTCTTCTTCTTCCTCTTCTTCTCTTCCTCCTCTTTCTTCTTCGTTTTCTTTTCCTTGCTGTCGTTGTTGCTCTCTTTTATCGCCATTATCATTGTCATGCTCATCCTCATCTTCATCTTCATCCTCATCCTCATCCCTATTCTCATCCCCGTCCTCGACCTCTCGCTCTTCTCCTATGCTCATATCGTAGATTCTTTTTTTTCATCATCTTCTGACGCAATGCCTTTTCACGTATCAATCGCTCTTTCCTTTCTTTCTCCAATTGATTCAAATCCGGTATATACGAGTGTCGTTTTACGTCCAGGCTATTCGTCGTTGGCTTCGCTTTGTTTGTGTTGCCGCGATTCGAACGCGTCACTTTCGCATCCACCGAATATCTCTGATTTCTGTATCATTTCAGAGTACACCATATTGTTATCCTGCTTTTCTTTTTTTTTTTCTCCCTCCCCTGTGTGCCCCTTTTGCTTCGTATGACAAACTCGGCTGTTTTGGTTCCAGTTATGCGATTCAATGCTTCAAGTCTTTGTTGCACCGCTTTGCCTGTCTGTTTTTTTTTAAAAGCATAAAAAAAAAACAAGGCCTTGGTAATTGTGCTTTGAAATGCTTATGATTGCTGTGCTGCAGTGAAACCCAACTGTTGGCATTGTAGACGTAGGGATTTGCTTGGAGCCATTGGTCGTTTTTTGTTTGCTTTGCTCGTCTCTCAAACCGTTCTTTTTATTCTCAGAATTCTGTATTTGGGTCTCATCAAGGCTTGTGCTTCTGTTCCAATGGGGCTCATTCTCATCTTTGTGTGATATAGAAGACATTGTATTTTCCAAATTTTTATCGAAAGATTTTCAGTTGAGGTCCAAAAAATTGCTTTGTAGAAGTGATACGTAGTGCTCGATTTTTATATTGTAGAATTACGATGATGATTTTTAATAACTTTTAGAATGATTTAATAATAGTGAATTTAAAATTTTCCTTTGTGCATTGGCGAGTTGTTTGGAGTGACAAAAAAAGCGCACTGCCAACTGCCATCCAGTTTTCAAAGGAAAAAACACACACAAAGAAAATGAAATTTAGCTTTTGTCTTGTTTTTGCACAGGCTGAGTTTTTTCTTGTTTTTTTTCTTTGTTGGTTTCGTCATCGTCAAAAAGACTGTCGATGACATCTGAAGGAGCATTATTTGGTTTCTTTCCATGTTTGCCATCGACTTGGGCCAAAGAATCCGAAGTTTGGTCTAATTGATTTTGTTCTTTTTGTAATTGTCGACGTACAAGTTTGGCATAGACACCATTTAATTTTAGTAATTGATCATGCGAGCCTAATTCAACAATCTTGCCACCGTCAATCACAGCAATTTTATCAGCATTGACAACAGTGGACAATCGATGTGCCACAAGAATGACAACAGCTGCTTGATAGCCTTGGAATTGTTTTGTTTCTGCATTAAAAGTCCACATACATTTGTGACAGACGTGTATTTGTGTAGATGACGATGTTTGTAAAGTATATGCTGTGTGTATGTTGTGAGCAAAGCTAACCTGCCAATTTCGCAATATCAGATTGTTTCTTCTCCTGCTCACCGTCCGAAAGAGCGATGGCTTTATTTTTACGATTTCCGAAAATAGTTCCGTCAATGGCACTTTGCACTAAAGCTTCACTTTCTGTATCCAATGCGCTCGTGGCCTCATCTAACAATAGAATACGTGGCCGTCGGATTAACATGCGTGCAATGGCTACTCTCTGTTTCATTCCTCCCGACAAAGTGATTCCTCTTTCTCCGACATGTGTTTGGTAGCCTTCATCGAACCCCATGATAAAATCATCAGCGTTGGCTAATTGAGAGAAATGTCTAACCTCTTCAATGGAATAGTCATAGTTTTCGGGCAGTGCATAACCACATTTTCCTCAATTGTCACATTGAACAGCTGTGTATCTTGAGCGACTAACCCAAGTTGCGATTTGAATTTGTCAGATTCATATCCCTCAGGTCAACACCGTCAATGTAAATACCCCCAGATATTGGATCGTAAAATCGCATTAACAAGTGCACCAAACTGTATGTATGAAACAACATTAATTAAAAGTACTAACAAATAAATTACAACACATGATAGAAAATGTTTCTAAACGTTGATTTCCCTCCTCCGGATCTTCCAACCAGAGCAACGACTTCTCCTGGGTTGATTTCCAGATTAATACCCTTTTTTTTTATACATTTTGTTATTTGTGCAGTTGTAAAAAAAAAAAAAAAAATATATATATATATATGTGTACAAAAAAGTACGTATACACAGATAGATGATATGTATGCGTGTTAAAATTATGGATGACTCAACTTGTAAGACAGGTTTTTCAGGTCTGCTTGCATAATGGAAATGTAAATCCTTAATGACAATATGACCTTTAATGACACCAGGATCAGTACCACTTTCCATGTCGATATCGGGCAGACTATCCAATAACGTAAAGATACGTTGGGCTGCACCTGCAGCTCTGGTGAAACTTGTCAAAATATTTTGCAAGGATTTGAAGGCGGTGTTGATCATGTTCCAATACAATTGAAATGTAATTAAATGTCCCAATGTCAAATTGCTATGAGCAGAATCGCCATTGTTGTAATCAAAGATCGTGATCCCACCAAAGTATAGAATCAACACACCCGCTCCCAAATCTAAGTAATTGGTTAACGCAAAGGTGCCTTTGTACAGTATGTGTAAATTAATAGTATTGTCTCTTTGATTTGAATGTTTTAAATTCAAAATAGACACACAAACAAATAAATAAATCAATAAATGTGGTATGTAGTCTCTTCGGATACAACGTACCAGTGCCGGCAAAAGCATCCAAAATTCCCCTTTGCAAGGCTTCGTTCAAAGCATCATCAAATTTACGAACCTCTTTTTGTTCACATCCAAATGCTCGGACGGTACGAATGTTTGAAATACTTTGGTTGGCGACATTGTTTGCATCACCATAAGCAGCCCAAATGGATCGATTCATGGCTTGTGACCACTAAAAAATAAAATAAAATAAGAAATGTATTTCTTAACGTCGACACAATGACATATCCAATAGAAAAGTACGACGTAACTTTGGCATATTGTTGAGTGAGAAGAACCACCGGGGCAATTGTCTATATTGTTTGTTTCTTTGGTCGTTTAAATGTGAAAACAAAGATTTGCATATATACAAAAAGTCGAGTGGTCAAATGTTTTCATTGCAATGTGTAGTTCGCAAAATACGAAACAGTGAGAGCCAAGAACGGAGTTGCCACGATGTGACAAAGCACATGACCAATCCTCCAAACAATGAAATGAGTCCACTCAATAATATGTATAAACTATACTGAATGGGGCTCACCATTCCATCCACATCATTCGTCATGCGTGATGTCAATTCTCCTGTCGACATTGAATCAAAGAATGCAATATCCTGTGCAAACACAAATAAACAAACAAACATCCAGAATTGCCATCATTTCAATATCGTAAATTCAATTGCTGATTTTTTTTATTTTATTTTTTTGCTGCGCATGTGCAAATACAAATGTGATATATTTGCGTATAATATTCTTAATGTGCACGATCATACTTGAACAATGATAGATCGAAACATTCGACTGCGAATTGAAATGGACAATTTCCTGCCTACCACGTTGAAGCATAAGTTTCGAATTGCACCAAAGAAACCCGTTATCACGGATAAAATTATAAATAGTTGAACTTCTTTGTTGAACCCTTTATTATTATTATTGTTATTATTATTATATTCGCTGTTTTGTATTACAACTAAATACATATTCGCATACACACACACAATAACAAGCATACCATTTCGGTCTTGATTGATAATTTTGTCAAAAATACGACCTTGCGCAGCGGGCAAATACAAATTGGTGCCTGAATTGATGAGTAAGCATAAAAATGCAATGCTAATGGAGCACCAAAAAGGTGAGACGAGTGTTACTGCACGACGAACATAATCTCTTGTTGTCAATTCTTTTGTTTCTTTTTCACCCTGTTTATTGTATTATTTGATGGTGATATTCTTTAATTTTTTGATTGGTTGCGACAAACACAAAACAAAAAAAAAAAAAAAAAAAAAAAAAAAAGTGTGTACCTTGTCTCCTCTGATGACATACTTGTCTTGTCGCTTCGTAGACATATGTTTAGCGCTCCAGTCAATGGAACCTCCTTTGTCCATATTCAAATTGCTCTTTGACTCTTGCGCTTTGGCTTTT
Source organism: Reticulomyxa filosa (assembly GCA_000512085.1). Taxonomy (NCBI): domain Eukaryota; phylum Foraminifera; family Reticulomyxidae; genus Reticulomyxa; species Reticulomyxa filosa. The sequence continues at coordinate 9,239 of ASPP01026096.1, forward strand.
TTATCTTTTTTTTTTGCAATTGTTTTTTGATATGTTTTTTATAGCAAGCGCTGCAAATATCAAACGAGCATCTTTCACAGCGATAGCCAAACGCTTTCACTCGTTCAAAACATAAATCGCACCAATACTTTAATTTTTTTTGGAGATACAGTGGATGTGGATGTAATTCTTTCAACAATACCCCTTCGCCTTTACTCCATAAACAAGACAAAGATATTTATATACATATACATATATATAATATAAATATATATGTGTATATAAGTACGTTATTATGTATGTAATTTTATTTTGTTAATTGCTTACCAAAGTCGGTGGCATTGTCAACAAACTGCTTGCAACAAAAGATTTCCATATTAATTGCCAAGACAATACCCCCAAAAGCAAAGGCTTGTGCAACTACCACATGATTTGCAAAGTGGAAAAGAACGCACTTGACTCCAATGTATCCTTGATAAAACGTGCACAATAAAAATAGCAACAGCAACAGTCCATTTTTTACTAACACACAATGCTGTTTTCGTCTTTCATACTCTTCTTCCGCTTTTTCATTGTCAAACGTTATTTTACTTTTTTTTCCTATACGAGTGAATTTCGTCCATAAATGACTCCGATTCTTTTTTTTTTCTTCGGGGCATCTTCCAACATTACCACTTGCACACACACACACATATACACAATTACTGCAAAAAAAAAAAACAACTTAGTCCATTTTTCTTTTTTTTTTTTCCTAGTTGAAATTAATTTTTACTTTCTTTTTTTTCTTGCTGAGAAAGTTGAAGGAACAACGTAATTTTTATTCGTCTAGTTTTTGCTGAGTTGGTAACTTTTTTTTACCCTTAAAAAAAAAAAAAAAGTGTGATACGAAAAAGACCTTTTGAGCACTAACTTGATACAACCGCATCATTTTCATTCAACAATGCGGTCTTCTGATTTTCTGCGGCGTTGTATGAATGCTTGACGTTAGGTGTGCCGGTACTCTGAAATATGTAAAACCGTTGTACAGATACGTCAGGCCACAATTCATTTGGCACACCTTGCCGAATACATAAAATCATAAATACAAATAGTGTGACGATTCGTATCCATAACATAATAATTGAATCTGCTGTTCCCGTTTCATAATGTCGAAAATCGTGAGATATTGTACTTCCATCAAGTGGGAATGTGTAGTCGTTGCTTAACCAAAATAATATAAAACAACTCGTTATATCAATTATTATTGCAATAAATAATCCGTAAAACGCTGATTTGTCTAGTTTTCCAGTCGTTGGAAGGAAAAACTGAATACAGCCAAAAATTGTATTTGTATTCTCAAATTCTGTCCCCAAATCTTCTAATTCTTTTTCATCAGTATCGGCTTGGGACATAATGGTTATATTTGCGTTCTATGACAAACAAAAGTTCACGTTCTATTGCGTCCTCGTTTTTCTTAGATTGCCAAAATGTAAAATAGGATCATTTGTCAAAATCGATTTTTTTTATAGCAAAGATTTCAAGCAGTGAAATAAATATTCGAACAATTAATGTTGTTTTTTTTTTGGAAAAAAAAGATAAAATATTTGAAATTTCGGCACAATAATTTCCCAAAAAAATTGTGGAAAAAGTAAGGGTCTTTGCAAGTTCAGGTGATTATAAATTAAAAGCAAAGAAAATATGAACACCCTTTCTTCTTCGTTGCTTGATCCTAGTGTTTCGTTCTTATTTATGTTATTAAGTTTTTCTTCTCAACAGGAAAAGAAATTTCAAAAAAATTATTTTTTTTCTTCTTTAAATTTTGTTTAAAACAAAGTGAAAACGCATATGCACCACACGCTCCCATTCTTTTTCATTTGTGTTTGTCTCTCCAAGTTGGTTATCAAGAAGCCTTCTTTTGTTTGTTGGTGATTTTTTCTCCAAGAGAAAGAGCAATGCCTTGAGATTTGCAGCGTATTCGAATGTGTCCAATGACTTTCCGTTTGATTTTTCCCCATTTCTTTTCTTCTTCTTTGGGTTTGTCACTTTGGCGAGGTTGTTCCATATCTTGATCGGAGTGATCTTCAACCTCGTCTCTGCTTCCCTCATTTGCTTTTTCTTTGTCGTATTTGACTTCAATGGAGACATTCATTAAAGCATGTTCTCCGAATATGGATTTGGCATGCAAATTGGCGGCCATGTACTGACAATCTTTACCAAAGGTGTCGGTTGGAGTGAGTAAAAGCATGTTGGTGATTTTGGAGATGTGATCCAAGTATTCGTGTAGATCACGGATATCAGTGTTGACAGGGACTTTGTTTTCCCATTCGAATTCAACCCACATTTCTCTAAACTTTTGTTCGGAGCACGGTGCAGGTTGAACATAGTCCATTATGTCCATATGGATGCAATTCATGACCACGATATTTTTGTCAGTGGTCGCACCGGTTGTGTCATACACGATATTTCCAAAAATGACACCATTTTCGGTCGACGACACTTTGATGCTTGCCTGAATTTTGATCGACGCGTTTGCTGCCAATGTGACCTTGGCGGGTTTTTCAACCAGTTTTAAGTCCCCACTGGTGTGCAATTCCAAAGCCAAATTTTGCAATGTTTTGCTGGTGTTGTTTACAATGAGGAAATCCAGCACAATATCAAATTGATGGACTGTGACACAAGCCTCCGCATAGACGGGGTCGGAGAAGCCTGTCAATTGATGGATACGTCCCAAGCGAGTGCGTAGATTATCTTCTTTTTGTTTATTTCCAACCGCTTTACGCACGTTCAAAGCATCATCTTCATCAAACTCATAAAATTCGAGTCCCTTCAATGGTCTCAAGTTAATCATTGTGTCAAATTGCACAACTTTCGAAGTGGAATCTTCCGAGGCATGGCTTTCCTCTCGTTTTTTCTCCTCATCGCTTCGTCTGCGCTGCAACATCATTCCAAAGCTGCGACGACATTCTTTGGAGAACACAGCAGTTTGCACTTGCTCCGAAACTGAATTTTTTCCGAGTAGCGATTGAATTGCAAAAGTGATGCGCTGTTTGGTGTCATTGTCCATTTTTTCTTGGCATTTGGCAATGTGCCATATCTCAAAATGGCCACCAGCATTGCCAATGACTGCGTGGTGCATTTGTTCACCGCCGCACGGTCGTCAATTCTTCAAGTTTTTCAATCGAATAATTAACTTCACCAATGCCGAAGAAAGCACAGTCGCCAAGTAGTATTCCCCGTTTTTGATTAGTCCACGGAAGTGGGCTTGTTGCGTCTGAGCAACATTTTCATTGATCTCTTCTTTGTTCACTGCCATTGTTTCTGTCGCATAAGTTCCATCGTCTAACACCACTGTGCGAGTTAAATAAGAAGGCGCTTGTGGGGCTGTCTTGTTTTCTTTTTTCACTTCTTCCGTTTCTATTTTTTTTTTTTTTTGAATAAAAAGATTTTATTT
>ASPP01026154.1:0-12365 GCA_000512085.1 Reticulomyxa filosa
TATACTTGGTAACAGTCAAATAACGAAATGGTTTTTGTTTTTGAGAGTTTTGTCCGGAAAAAAAAACAGGAACACGAACAATTAAAAATAATTATTCGACATTGGTACCGACTTCAAATGCTAAAATGAGATGGGATAATAAATATAACCAAATTATTATTGTATATGTTAAGCAATTTTTCTTTTTTTAATCCCTATTTAAAAAATTTTTGTTCAAACAACGTTTGCATAGGCTAAATTTAAATTAGAAAAAATTTTAAAAGGACATACTGGCATTGTCACGAGCGTGCAATTTTTACCAAATGGTCACGAAATTGTTTCATCGTCACAGGACAAAACAGTTCGAATATGGAATATTCTATCAGGAAAACAAACCAGGACATTCGGTCAAATATTTACCAACTCGGAATATGCTTGTTTCATGTTCGGAAGATAGAACAATTCGACTATGGGATATAGCATCAGGAAAAGAATTCCGGAAATTTGAAGGACATTCAAATGTGGTATCTAATGTGGACATTTCTCCAGATGGTGGAAATATTTTATCATGTTCATTTGATGAAACAATAAGGATATGGAATATCAACTCAAAGTAGAAATTAAACGTTTAATGGGCCATTCAGGCGGTGTACGTAGCGCACAATATTCACCAGATGGACAAATGATTGTGTCAGCATCTTATGATAATACTATAGGTATTTGGGATGTACAATCGGGTAGGAGATTAAAGACATTAGAAGGGCATTCTGATTTTGTATTGTGTGCAATATTTTCTCCAAGTGAGGAATCAATTTGTATATGGGATATACAAACCAGACGTAAGATACAAGAATTGTATGTAAGCTTTGGTTTGATGGCAGTAGTAGATATTTCACTGGATGGTGATATAATTGCATCATATTTTGCAGACAAAACAATTCAAATATGGAGATGAAATAATCGATCTGAAAAAAGGATATTATATAATTTTTTATCTTACTAATGTTAAATCATTTTCATTGTTGAAAAGTTTTTAGACAACCTGTAGTATGTTGTTTTTATAAAAGCAGCAAATATAAATTCTTCTTTTCAAAAAAATAAAAAAATAAACAAATGAAAAGTAAGCTCAAAAATTAAAGATAGCGTCAGCATTAATTAGTTTTTCTCAACCTTTTCAAAAACTTATTTCTTAATGTGAAGGCAAAAAATTTTAAAAAATAATTTACTGTCTATAACAAAAAAACAAAAGTGTGATGCCATAAAATGCCACATATTTCTGCATATATAGCAAAACTGAACGAGCAAATTTTTGATTATATAGGAAACTACGCAATAACACAATAGAGTATATGTTACGCAACGAAAGCGATAAAAAAACATTTAAAATACAGATAACAAGCGCAAGATACAAATTGAATAAGACATATAAAAGTCCACATATAGATTTACTGTTGGATTGTGCCATTTAAAACTTTGTGCTGACGCCCTTTCTTTGAGAACTCGCACGATTAAGTACGCAGTGATTAACAGTCTTTTATTGAGGGGAGAAAATTCTACAGCTTTAGCAAATTATAGATCAATTAATAAAGTTCTGAAATCATAAAAAGCAAAACAAACAAAGCGAAAATGAATAAAGCTGAAGATGAAAAATGGAAAGAAACTGAAGAACTTGTTGAAATTGGATTAAATCAATTTTCTTTTGGTCAACAATGCTTTGACAAAAATTGGTTGTTGCGATCGAATACGCAAGAACAAATTAGTCATTTTGTTTGTTTGATTTGCAAGCAAGTTGCAAACAATCCAGTTGAAATCAATTGCCCTCAACACGAACAAATGGATGAAGCATTTATTGTTGGAGAAAATTGTTTAAAACAATTTTTCAAAAACAATAATAATATATGTCCTGTTCAATCTCATGACGGTTGTCAGTATTATAAAATAAGATCAATGCAAAGACAAATTAATTCATTGAATGCCATATGTCAGAGGCAATTTGAACAAGATTTGAAAACGATTGAAGAAGGGCTAGCAGATGGAGATATGACAGCGATATGTAATTTTAAAGGAAAAATAGAAGATATTAGTGGGCATTTAATAAATAATTCATGTGCATTAAAAATATCTAATTGTTGGTTTAAACAATTTGGATGTGAATATTCTTGTTTCCAGAAAGATTTAAAACAACATTTAATTGAAAATATGAAACAACATTTTGAATTAGTAATAAAAAAATTCGAACTAATGCGACATATCATCCAACAACAACAAGTTTTTTAAATCTTTCGTTTCATGATATAATACAATTGTAATAATCAATAATGCAAATAAACATAGAGTGAGATTAAGCATTTGAAATCAGAAAAAGAACTAAATGAAAAAAAACAAAATGATAACTTAATATTAAGACAACAGTCGGTATGTTTTCTTATTTCTATTTTATGACAAACAAATAATAAAAAACATAAATCAGAATACTTTCACTGAAATTAAACAATTGAAAAGAGAAATTGAATCAAAAAATGAGCAAACTTATTCAATAAATTCTAATAATAGTGGTGAAGAAAAAAAAGAAAATTATTATAATCACCAGTTATTACAATCTAAATTCAGTTCTACTTTCAATTTTGATTTGTTCCGCTCATCATCTAAACTGGTCAGTACATTCACTGGACATACCGGATGTGTGTATAGTATCGATTATTCAACATTTGATGGTGATCAATTCGTTTGTTCTGGATCATATGATAATACAGTTCGTGTATGGGATATTGACAACAATAAACAAATTCAATTGTTCAATGGGCGTTCAAGTTATGTGTATTGTGTGAAATTTTCACCATATCATTGTCATAGTCATCATCAAAATGTCATTTGTTCTTCATCACTTGGCAAAGACATTCGCTTTTGGGATGTCAAGCATACTCAACAATTACAAGTATTCAATGGACATACACATGGTGTTTGCGGCATTGAATTCTCACAATTCAATGGTGGTCGATATTTGTGTTCTGGATCATATGACGATACTATTCGTCTGTGGGATGTTGAGACATCCAAGGTATTGCACGTTTTCAAAGGACATAAATATTGTGTTTGGTGTGTGGATTTTTCACCATTGCAAAGCAATAATAATGACAAGAACGATAATAATAAAAGTAATAGTATTGGTGTGATTGGTGGTAATGGATATACAATTTGTTCTGGATCATTTGATAAAACCATTTGTATATGGGATATTGAAACAACCAAACAATTAATTGTATTCAAAGAACATGGAAATATAGTGAGAAGTGTAAAATATGGGCCAAATGACTCAGGGATTATTGGTGGCATAAATACGATATTATCTGGATCATGTGATAACACTGTTCGTTTGTGGGATATTCGATCTGGTCACAAATTCAAGTATTCAATGGGCATACAGGATCAATAAGTACTGTCGAATATTCACCATTTGTGATAAAGAATAGTAGTGAAGTAGTTGGTCCAAATGTGATTTGCTCTGGATCAGATGATAATACAATTCGTTTTTGGGATATTCGATCAAATAAGAATGAATTGTATGTGATCAAAGGAGATGAGAAAGAAGATTGTGGAATAATATGTCTTAAATTTATGCCATTGAAAAAGAAAGAAAATAACAATGAAAAAAAATCAAATGACCGTGAGATTAATTTATGTTATGGCTCAGGCAAAGGTTCAATTCGCATTTGGGGATAAATGCATAAAAGTCAATGAAGAGACACATATAAAAGTTTGTCAAAATTTATTTTAACTTTCATTTTGCAATTTATTCTTAGAAGATTATTTGATTTATTTTTGTTCAGAATTTTTATACAGAAATACTATGATTCAATTGATATATTTTGTGTCACAAAATACTTTTTAAAACCAATGATAAATTTGGTAAGAATCGACCTTTTTTAGATACAGTTTCAAATTTTCAAATCAAATAATATTTGATGATGAAAAACCCAAACATGGATATTGCATCTGAAAACAAATCCAAACTTTTCAAGGGCACTCATATTATCCAATGTAGCAGGATTCACCAGATGAGATGTAACATACAATTCGAATATGGGAGTAGAATCCCGAAGAGATTTAAAGTATTGGAAGGACATGAGAATATACGATTGGTAGATATTTTGAAACAAAAAAAAATTGATTGAATATGTTTTTTCATGAAAAATCAATAATCTCTATAAATTGGCATTTTAGGTAGCAGCTTTTTTTAATTCACTCTAAAATTAATAATTCAACACTTCCTTTGAATTTTGGAAATGGATTGGTTATTATTTTTTAAATTTGGATAATACATTTATTCTACAAATCATCAGTATTTAATGCGAATAGGCAAAATATGTAAACCAGTAAAAATTTTGAGAGGACAATAAAGAAAATAAGTGTTGTTTTAGACAAGTTTTTTTTGTGGACAATTGCATGTTTCATCTGTTGAAAGAATGAATATCATATTCAAAACAAAAGTAATGTGTTTTGTATTACCTGAAACAGATCAACAGAAAATATTAAAAAAAGAACAAATAATTTTGAAAAAATATCTTCAACAGACTTTACGTTATTAAAACTCGTGTTGTTGTCGCTTTTATTCTTATGAGAACAAAAACAATAAATCTTGTCTTCATGTGTTTGGCTTGAAAAAACAGACCAAAAAAAAATGTGTGAATTCATGAAGGTGCCGTCAAAAGTATTGCAGACTGTACGTATCATTACGTTTCAATCCCAGTCAGTGTTGGGGAATAATAAGCAAATTCAACGAGCTTGGAAGAATCACAAGGGTTTTATGTTCCAAAACCATCTTCAGTGATTATCAATAATTGATAATCCCAACGCAATTTCGTCATTTGACATTGATTGTTTGTAGAGTTTTTGATATCTCGATTCCATTTCTTGCAAATCATCGGTAGTCCACAATTTATACCCACTCCACAACTGCTCATGACCACAATATCCATAGAGAGATGGAGTGGATTCATAATTGCAAGTTGAAGAAAGGGTATGGAAATTCACAGAATTATTGTGTTGTTCAAAATTCCAATGTGAATACAACATTGTGAGCCATTCCTTTTCTGAAGTGATTGCCTTTTTACTTGTTACATTAACCCAAGGTAAACAATAACTTCCCAAATACGTTGAAATAGTCTTTTTTTAAAAAAATATGCATTTTGGTTAACTCAAATTAAACGAACAACAAAAAAAGTAATGTGTATATACGTCTTATCTACGTATAAACCTAAACAAAAAACGTAACGATAACAACATCCAGCGGAAACTGCTCGTCAAAGCATTCATGTAACATTAACCAATGACTCTCAATTCCTGAGGACCAAGTTAACGATATGAGTGGGTTGTATTTAAAATATTTGTGTAAATCTTCTTCTCCTTTATTTAAAGCAACCAATTCAAACAGCACTTCCCAAGCGCGATGTGCCATATAATACCAATGCTTTTCGGAATGGATTGGTATAAGCAAATGGTCGTATTGCGCTTCTAAGCGTTGTATCCGTCCAAAATATGTGTACACAGCTACATGGGGAACAATCGCAAAACTTCGAATTACTCGTTTTATTCCCTCTATTTTTTTTGCAAAAAAAAAAAAATTAATAAGAATAATGAAAAAACATGCAATCACACAAAATATAGAGTCTCTTTTTTTTTTTTTTTTTTTCCTCTCTCTCTCTCTCACCTATGGGCTGTATTATCACGTCGACAACAATTCGATTAATTTTGATTCAGGCACTTTGGGCACAACTCGGGTGAAATCTTGCACAGTCAATTCATGGACACTTTTTTTATCTGCGGCCTTGGCAATGGTTTGAATGCTAAGGCCCTCCAACTCAAACACAACTGATGCACTGATGTATCGGGAGTCTGTTTGTTCCTGTTTTTGCACATTAATTCCGGTGCTCTGATAGCTCCAACGATTCCATCTGCACCACAAACAAATAAAAAATTTATTGAAAAAAAAAAAAAAACTAACAAAGTAAATGCTAATGTTAGTGTATTTACTAAAACACCTGGAAATAGTGGAAGGATAAGAAATACAATTTCGATAACCATATACAGTGCATGCATTAGGTAGGTTGCATCTTCCCGAACGTGAGTATCTGTAGCGCTCTTGTCGGACATTGATTGTATTTCGTGGAATTCTCGAATTTTTTACTCCATAATCACACTTGTCCTCTGCCTGTTGTTGCAAACTTGCTCGTCTTTTTTTCAGTAGCAACCTTTTGTCTTTTTTGTACGTATTCCGGTGACGATGCACTCGCCCTCTTTTTTGTCCATAATCAAGATGACAGTTTTTAAAATGCTTGTCAATTTTATTGCTTAGGTAAATATTGTTCTTTTGTTTTGTTGCTTTCAAATTGTACGCCTCTTCGTCCATTCACAATTTTGTTTGTATCAACGAATCTATATAGTTTCTGGTCGTTTGAATATCTTGTATTTAAAAAAAAAGAAATATTTGCACGAAATTATGTAAGTAAGAAAGCTGAACAGTTTTACCTAAAAGTTCTTTCTTTTACTTTTTTGAAGTACAATAGAGCTCTTTTTTTTTTGAATGAAAAATCTGCAGGAATGATTGGCAAAAGGATGCTGCACACAATTATTTGGTGTTTAAGTTTAACATAGAAGTACATTTATAGTAAGATGTTTAAACAAACAAAATACGGATGAAAAGAAATAAGTACACGTTATTCTTTCCTACAATGAATATTCTTTTGTATTATCAATTTTCTGAAAGAATTTGAGTTGTATAGCATCTTTTTAGTTTCTGGTGAACAAAAATTTGAGCGCACTTAGGAGAACTTGTTAAAATAAAATATCTACATTTTTAAAGCAGAAAACCAATTTCTTCAAATATTGCTGTTATAGAAGAAATGAAAGGACCAACAAAGAATAAGCAGTTACCATAAATAAATCTTTAAAAAACGAACAGACAAATTTGATTGTTTGCGTAGGTTGCCATCCATTTCAACTGGTAAAATTAATGTGCTGCAAATATATCCGGTATGAATAGTGTCAGATAAAGTTTTTCCAAAATTGTAAATAACAAAAATAACAAAAAAAAAAAGATGAAAAAAGAGACAAAAACGTTGTTGGAATGCTGGCTTCGACCATTATTTATCACTCGAGGATGGATTGAAGAATTCAATCAAATCATTACACAATACGTTTAAGTATTTGATATTGTTACAAAAAAATCGTAAAAAAAAAAAAAAAAGTTAATAGTAATATGATACAATTATACTAACAGCGAAAAGAGTTTAATGAATTTGCGATTTTCAAAGGACATGTAAGTGAGGTATCAAGTGTAAAATTTTCTCCAGATGGTCGTACAATTTTGTCATCTTCAACAGACAAAACAGTTCGATTATGGGATATTGCTTCAGGAAAAGAAATTAAAAAATTGGAAGGACATACACATTGGGTAACGAGAGCAGAGTTTTCGCCTGATGGTACTCTTATTGCGTCATGTTCAGATGATGAAACGATTCGAATATGGTCTGTGGAATCAGGAAAAGAAATACACATATTAACGGGTCATACCAATAGTGTAACAGCATTAGATTTTTCTCCAGATGGTCAGAGTATTATATCCGGTTCATCTGATAAAACAATTCGAATTTGGGATGTCAACTCTGGACAAGAAATGAAACAACTAAATGGACATTTAGGTGTTGTTATAAGCTTAAAATTTTCATCAGACGGAAATCTCATTGCAGTATCTTCTGCAGGCAATGGTATTCAATTGTGGGATGCAAAATCCACTAAATTATTGAAACAATTGCAAGGCCATACTAGTGTTGTGAGAGGAGTGCAATTTTCTCCAGATTCTCGTATGGTTATTTCATTTTCACAGGATCAAACAATTCGAATATGGGATGTTGCATCGGGGAGGCAAATTCAAAAATTACAAGGGCATTTACATCGAATGACAGGTGCACAATATTCAATAGATTGTAAAACTGTGATATCATGCTCATATGATAAAACAATTCGATTGTGGAATGTAAAATCACAACAAGAAATACAAAAATTAGAAGGACATTTAAGAGCAATTACAGGAGTGGATATTTCACCAAATGGAGACATTGTTGCATCGTGTTCGAATGATAGAACCATTAGATTGTGGAGATAGTGTGAGCAAAAGATATACATAATACATTTTTTAAAAACTTGTTGTTTATAAAAAATGATGTTTGGAGACTTAAACAAATTTAGTCTGTTTCAGGAAACTGTAGAAGGGGACTGTTTTTTTTATATGAACTAAGTTGTTTTTTGAGTTTAGTGCTTAATAATAATCCTAATAATCTTTTCAATCAAAGCCAATATGAAATCAGAACTATCACTGATAAATACAAACAAACCAGTTGCCCCTTCTTTACAACTACTAACACAACATTGTACCCTTCTCGTCAAAGCCATCAAAGAGATTATCCTAATGACAACGGGTCTGGTTATGTTCGAAAGGGGCGAGGTCGAAGAGTAGGCCTATGTGGAAGACAAAGAGGATACAACGAAAATACAAATCGATATTATAGTAAAAGATATAACCAACAACGATATGAAAATGAAGTTAGTGAGAGCATAAATCCATATCCTTCTAATGAACTGAAACGAGAAAATGAAAATTATAGGAGAAATCATTTCAATCGAGGTCGACAAAGTAATTATAAATATAATCAAAATGATCACCAAATGTATCAAAATGATGATAATGTTTCCAATACAAACAAGTTTTCGTATAAAAGCAATAAAAATTGGAAGCATGATCGAGGCTGGATAGATTATTATAATAACCCAAATTCGGATTTGTCATATTGTAACTCAAACATTGATTGTTGCGACAATGGAAACAGTAATGGCTTTGAATATAGCATTGGTAACGCTATTCCAGGGTACCTTTTGCACAACAACATACAGTATTTGCATAACAGTACGTGGAATTCTAAATTAATTCCATATATCCTTTCACCATTTGAAATTACCAATTGTAATTCCTATGAGGACAAACCACATCCAATACATCCGGTACTTAGTAGCTGTAATGTAATAAAGCAGACTATATTCACTACTACTTTAACATAAATAAAATAAACAGATTGAAAAAAAGATAAATTTAATTACAGGACATTGGACTCGTTCTTCGTCAATTCCATTAGGATGGATCGACGAGTTCAACAAAATTATAACACAATATGTTCAGCAACTTTGCATTTATTTTTTTTTATTTATTTATTTTTTTTTTTATTATTATTTTGTTCATTTAAAATAATTGAGGAATATTAAACAGGCCAAGTATTTTGTAAAATTAAGAAATTTTCAATGCCACGATGGTCAAGCAACAAATGTAAAATTTTCACCAGATGCCAGTAAAATAGCATCTGCATTTTATTTTAACACTATTCAAATATTAAATATCTGTGGAAATGTATTACATAAATTAGAAGGACATTTATCTATGGTTTGTGATGCACAATTTTCACCTGATGGAAATATTGTTGTATCATCTTCACACGATAAAACAATTCGATTATGGGATCTGAAATCAGGAACACAGATTACAAAATTGAAAGGACATACAAATACAGTATCTAGAGCACAATTTTCACCAGATGGTAATTTTATTGTATCTAGTTCATGGGATAATACAATTCGATTATGGGATATAAAATCCGGACAAGAATTAAACAAATTGGAAGGACATTCAAATTGGGTAAATGATGTACAATTTTCAAAAAATGGTCAAACACTTGTATCAGCATCAAATGATGACACAATTGCAGTTTGGAATGTAGGGTCTGGTGAAAGAATACATCGATTAAAAGGACATTCTGATGTTGTACTAAGAGCACAATTTTCACCAGATGATAACTATGTTGTATCTTGTTCATATGACAATACAGTACGAATATGGAATGTAAATACCAGAAAAGAATTTAAAAAATTGGAAGGACATTTAGATTTGATAACAGATGTAAAATATTCGCCAGATGGACAAACTATTGTGACTTCTTCATGTGATAAAACAATTCGACTTTGGGATGTGAAATCAGGAAGAGAATTACAAGTAATGAAAGGACATTACAGTACTGTAACGGGAATAGATATTTCACCAAATGGTAGTACAATAGTGTCATGTGACAACAATGGAACAATCCGATTATGGGTGATATGATTTTCCACACAAATAAAACACTTTCTTTTGATAGAGTTGAGGAAATTAGAGTTAATTGAAAGCAAAGGATAAAGTTGTGATTGATTTAAAAACGCCTCAACAAAAGGAAAAGTTCTTATAGAAATATGACTGATTTTTCAAAAATCAACAAAAGGTATTTGACAATTCCATTCAACTTTTTTTTTTGTTGTTTTTCTAAATAACAATAAAAAGACATTTCAATCCTTAAAAGAATCAAACCATATGTTATAAACAGCAAATTGAAATAAAAATTGTATATTGATATTATCTTTGGCTGAAGTTTCAACATAACAAATATTTTTTTGTTTGCACAAATTAATAATATAATCAAAATTAGTGTTATCATTTTCGAAATTATCTCTTAAATCACCTTTCAATCCGACAATAATTACGGTCACTTGTTTGTGCTCGAATCTTTTCAAATACTTCTCAACTGTTTTGTTTGATGAGTTTGCTTCACATAAATTATATCCAATGACAAGACAGTAACCTCATCGATAGGATTTTCTCTCAATGGAATAAATTCTTCCATTTCTGCAGTATCCAAAATATCAATGGAACAGTCATTATTTTTATCCAATTGAATCTGTATTCGAAATAGTTCTTCAATCGTTGGATCACAGCTACCTACAAATTTACCTGTTGCCATTCGATACGCTAAATTTGACTTGCCACAACCTGGTTCCCCCACTATTGTTATTGTATATATTGCTTTTTGCCTATTCTCATTTTATTTTATTTGTTTTTTTAAAATTACTTGGAGTATGGCCATAATGCTAAACAAAATATTCGTCCAAAATAGTTGAATAAACTTAACCAGTCGGCAGATATTGGATAATTTGTTGAGAGTGAATTATCGAGATTCATATCACAAAGATCTGGACGCGTCAGACGATAATACATGCGAAAGTTGTCATGTTCACCAAGTAATGACAAAAAAATGGTCAATACGTCTTGTAAGCGATAACGAGAAAATGCTTGTTCAATTTCCTTTATATGTTCCTTTGTCAATTTCCAACCTGTTGAAAAGCTCTGTAATTTTAAAGGGAAATGCTTTTTCCTTCGTTTCTCGACAGAGTTTGAAGTATTATTGCCCATTACCTTTCTTGTCCCTTTTCAATCAAAAAATACAACAAATAATAAGTCAAAACGTATGCTAAGCCATCAAATAAAATAAATTTCTTTTTTTAATTTCATTCCTAAAGCAAATTTGTTTTTTGTGTGATTTGTTATAATGCAAATTGCACAACTATGCTAATGGCCTATCTTTTGAGTTTTTTTTATTTTGAGTTAGCTGAACATCAAGTAAAAAATCGAAGTCAAGACAAAATATCAAATCATGCAGTTAGTGTTTTCCTTGGGAATTTTTAAAAAAGTCTCCTTTCCATCGACTGCATGCTTAATGTGATATACTTGAAGAAATAAATTGACGTCAAAGAGCCATGTGGACAAATGGGAGTCGCTTTGAAAGATTAAAGTCGCTAAATTCACTGACATTTCTAAATATCAGTACGAAAGATTTAGAATATTCATCCAAAGCTAATAACTTCAGAACGAAAAATCAGTTTTTAATCTCTAAGCCTAAAAAATAATTTTTTGAATTTTTACAAATATACATTTAAATATATTATATATAAATGTAGTTATAAAAAAAAGATTTATGATTTTGCTTTAATGCATACAGTATAATGCAAAGTAAAGTTAACACCTAAAACGACAACTTATAGAGATGATTGATTTTCTACATGAAAAAACAACATTCAGACTGTTTCTTTGTCATTTTTTTTTCCATTTTAATTTAAATTGTTTCCTGAGTTCTTCTTTTGATCAGAATGGTACATTTTTGAATACTTTTGTTTTCAATATCAACATCTTGCTGAAATATACAATTTTCATTATTTTCTAAACACCAATTAATGCTTTTTGAGCATTTCGTCAACTAGAATTTCTTTGCAAATATATGCAGATAAACTTCAGCTTCGTTTACGCACATTCATGACTTACACGAAATTGTTTTGCAACTTTGCGCAAACTCCAGCACTGACGAAACAGCTTGTGGGACTTGTGAGAACACTAAGTGTAATACGAAAGGAACTTGGTTCCAAAAGAACAACTTCGGTAAAAGAAAGTAAATTAAAAAAGGAATAATGACAACTAAAAAGGA
>ASPP01026168.1:0-28482 GCA_000512085.1 Reticulomyxa filosa
AAAAAAAAAAAAAAAAAAAAAAAAAAAAAAAAAAAGGGGAGGGTGCTAAAAAAAAAAAAAAATGAACAAATGAAATAAAACTGTAAACAGAATCATTTGGTTGGTCATTTGGGTCACAATCTGAGAAACATGCAATGCTTGCATTACCTGTTGACGTCGGATATTCGAAATGAAATCAGCCAAGAGCAAATTGACAGCGCACTGAATCGAGCGATAGAATTCCAGCACGAAAGTGTGGTGAAGGCGATAATGTCGTGGGAGTACTTGGACTCGAACAAGAAGAGCATGAGAGAGAGCGCACTGAACTTTGGGAAAGAGAAGTCGAAGATGGAACTGTTCTATCATTACTTGCGCCAAGGAATGAGTGAAAGCGACTTGGAATTTATGATGACCAAGTTGGAGGAAGTAATGGTACAAATGATCGAAAACCACGAAATACTATCTACGGATGTGTTCAATTTGATTTGGATCCACAATAAAGACAATCTTTGGAACGCCATGCACTCGCAATGTCAAAAGATGTTACACGTCGATTCGCTCAGCGACAATGTGTGTGACTGGCAATGGATTCAATACCACGCTTTGGAGACAAATCATCTCATGTGTTGGTTGGACTATGACAACTCCGTCAAACACAGTAAGATGTTATCCAGAGATAAGTCAAAGCACAAGAGTATTAACAGCAATGGCAATCATCACAGTCATATTCGTATCAATAATAATAGTAATAGCAATAGCAATAACAATAACAATAGCAATAGCAATAGCAATAGCAATAGCAATAGCAATAGCAATAGCAATAGCAATAGCAATAGCAATAGCAATAGCAATAGCAATAACAATGAAAATGGCAATGGTAATGAAAATGAAGAAAAAGACGAAGACGAAAACGAAAACGAAAATGAAGATGAAAATGAAGATGAAAATGAAGATGAAGACGAAGAAGAGGAAAAACAATTGATACACACTAACTATATACGCAATGATGTTGCTCACGGAGATCGCAAAACTGCAGCTCATAACTCGAAACACACGAAGCTGAAATGGGATGTGATACTGGACATAGCCAACAACGAGTTGAAAAAAGAAGAAACAAATTTCCAAGTGAAACTCAAACAAGACGTGGACAAAAACGAAAAAGAATTCGAACAGCTATGCCACTTCCATTGTGACGAGCTTATCAATCCCAAATTTTTGGGAAAAGAAAATAAAAAGAACTTGCGACAAGACAAAATCCCTTTCGGCGTTTGCGCTCAAATCACCGCTAAAGAGTTGGACGAAATGTCCCTATTTTGTAGCGAGTACTCATTCAATCCAAAACAGTCGTATGACTACAACATTTATTTGCATGAATTGTTACAACGAGCACATGCTTTGAATGACTCCTTTCAAAAGTTCACTACTTCAACCAATCAATCAATCAATCTTTTTTTTTTTTTTTAAATAAATTAAAACATTATATACAATACATACGTACACAAATATGTACATATTATATATATACATATATGTACAAATATAAAATTGAAAGAGAGATGATGCACATGCTGTATGAATGCAAAGCGGATGAATGTGCGAAAGGACTCGTGAAAACACACGAACGATGCAAATTGAAAGCAGAAGAGGAGTTTCGCAATGGCGCGTTTCCGAAATGTGCGCTGGTGATTGATGTAGTTCGGTGTTGTGCCATCTTTGATTCGATAGAAAAGCTGCACAAAGGGTTGGAAATGTTCCGCGAGCAAATAAAGGCGTATCCGCGCAAAGAGAGCAAGAAAGAGATTCACCTCGAAATCATGCGCGTGAAGAACGGCTTTGCGCACTACAAGAGACAGCCCACGTCGCAAACGAACAGCGTGTACAGCGACAAATTGAGGCTCCCTATCCCAAGTACATTTACCAATGTCAAGTTCAACATTATATTCACGGACCTGCGCCAAAAAGAAAGCGTTGTGGGTGAAGTCCAGTTCCTTCTCAAATCCATGGTCGAATTACATAAAAAGCAGTACAACTTTATTGAAATCAAAAGACGTGCCAATCACATACACGGTGTCTTTGAACAGTTCAATTTGAACACGTTCGACTTTCAATTGAAAATGGCTGGCTTCAATTCCGGGTCTTTGTGTCCTTTGATGCTCCATCATCCGTTGGAGTTTTGCAAGTCCGACTTGATTTTGAGAGGGCAAGACAACAGTGGCGACCAATTCCTTGGGTCCATGGCCTACAACTGCAATGTCAAGTACCAATGTGCGAGGGAACTCATTCAACGTCTCATTCCACACAATGTCGTTCAAAAGCAATTGTTTACTGCGCCGCGGAGTGGTATATGTATTAATGCACCTTTTTTTTAATAAAAAAATAAATAAATAAATTATTATTTCTCTTTTTTATTTCCATTTCAACTTTTCCTCCTCTCTTTATCCCTTTTTTTTTTCCCCCCTTGCGCAGGTGCTTATCCCTTCATGTACGCGATATGGAAGCAAACTTCTTTGGACGCTATCAAATTGTTTGTACCAGAAGCTGCTGATCAATCCTTTTGGCATTACACTGACAGAGTTTCATTTGTGTCTTCGTCATATCACATAACGTACACATACACACATGCAAACATATTAAAAAATAAACAAGCTTTTTTTTTTTTTTTGCAATAGCTTCGCTATTCGTTTTTACACTTTGGTGTTCGTAATATCAATGTGAAGTTGATCGAGATCTTGAAATTCTTACAAACACACATATCACGACAAAAATGGGAAGAATATGTTGTGACCCAAGAATTGTCGGTATGTGTGGGACTTTCCTTCGTCAATATCTGCATTGTCCTAATGTTTTGAAAAAACTGAAAATCAAACCTTTTTTTTTTTTTTTGCAATTAATATGATGGGTTTGAGAATACAGCGTGGATTCACCCCTCTTCTTTTCGCCTTGTATTGGCAATTTGATATTTGCGAAGATGTTGTGAAATTACTCATTCCCGAAAATTATCACGAAAATTATGCGTTTTGGGAATGCACAACCAATGCCCGAGATGTTGAGTTAAAGAAAATACTAACAAAATAATTCTCTTTTCTTTTGATTTAGTGCACACATATATACATCACTTTGGGAACCAAAAGGACCAAGCCTCTGTCATTCACTTTGCTGGACGTCGTTTTAAAACTAATATTTTAGAATGTTTGCGAATATTACACAAATTTATGCCGTCGTCATCTTGGGAGACTTGCCTCAAAATGGTGGACAAAGTTTCGTATTTTTTCTTCGTTACAAAAAAAAAACGCTGTTTGTCATACGATATTCCACGCAGTTTTATGTGTGTTGTGTCCAATTAATCACGTATAGTATGGATATACTCCGATTATGTCCTGTTTACGATTTCAGCGAGATATTTGTGATGAAATGATTGACTTGTTAACTCCTCGGGAACTTCATATTCGTGACAATGAAATTAAAACAGAAGAAACAGAGCCTAAACATGGAGCTTGGAATTTCTGGGGACAAATCACTACTGTATGTCTGCTCTTGTTCATTATCCTTTATTCTTATCAAACTATATTTGGCTTTTTTCTAAATAAAAAAATTGCCTAGAACTTGAGTGTTTTTCGTGGAGGAAATATTGTCCACTTGTGTTTGGCCAATCAATGTGGTAATGAGTTGGAACGATTACAGTGTCTGCGTAGACATATCCCACCAAAAATTTGGACATCTTTACTTTCGTCAAAAGACGATACACTGGTACGTATGCATTGTTCGTATTCTTTTCGAAACTGAATGTTAATGTTTGTTGTTCATGAATAGATGAAAGAAACTCCTTTGGAATTAGCACAAAGAATGGAACCACCAACACAAATTTTAGATTTGCTAAGAGTTGATTAGACTGAACCATTTGTATTTCTTGAAAGACATTGTTTTTATTTTCCTTGAAAATTTGGCTTTAAAATAAAACTATTAAAAAACAACATTAACATTGGAGTGCCCTAAACTTGCAAACAACACATGCTCTCAGTCTCATCACCACTACAACTCAATATCATTATTTGATGGTTCTGTATCTTGAGAAGTAAGGTCTTTGATAGCCTTTTGTGCTCGTTTGGAGGTTAAAGTGAACTTGTTGTCTTCGGACCAATGCATATAAGATTCCAGTCGTTTTTGTGCGGATGGTTTGTTGAGTATTGTATCAACGACAGGTTCCAAGGTCTTGTTTACGGTTTCGATGTCCCAACAAAATTTCAAATAGCACATTGTCTTAAGTTGTTCTACTTGTGGTTTTCCAAATTCAAATTTGTCCAAAGACGAGTCAACTAAAGGTTTCCAATAAGTTTGAATAACATCTTCAGATGGAAAATCTCTTGACACATACCAATGTTTTTTAATGTTGCGATGTTTCCATTTGAACCAATTTTTGTTATGTTCGTTGTGTTCAATACCCCCATCATCCGAAGGATTTTCACGTAAAGGTTTTTTATCCATTACAGGGGAATAAATCCAATCGCGAAATTCTTGCAATCCTTTTATAACAGTGTCCATTTCTGTCGTTCCTGGTTCTTTATTGTTGCAGAAGGCTTGAATAATTTCTACTCCATTGACAATTCCAATTCCCTTAATTCCCTCTGTGTAATCTGATCCTAGCAGCATGGCCAATCCGATCAATTTTTCACGAGATAAGCCCATTTTGGTGCGAATAGTTGCAGCTTTATATTGTTCGACGTTCTTGTCCATGTGGAACAAATGACGATAGATGAGTTGTCCATCAAACAAAAACACATCACTATCGTCAGTAACCACACCATCAACCAAGCCCAGCCGATTTAATTCTGCACATTGAGCCTCTGCCTCGGCTGGAGAGACAATATACGGGATACCGAACATATCCAAAAGTTGTTTGCATTCCAATATCATGGCAGGAGTGACCTGCGCTTGTTCAGACAATTTATCGTCCAAAAAGTCCATGGCAGACAGTTCTTCCTTGTTCTCCAAGTTGTTCCACTCTTCAAAAGTGCTTACATTCGGAGGAAGATCTTCCACAGCATGTTCATCATTTGAATGTATTTCAACTGAGTCTTTTGTCTCTGGCTGCACTTCTATTTTCATTTCTTGTGTCTCTTCATCGCTTTCAAAAGTGGGAACGTCAATTTTAAAATCAGAAGGAACTTCTACAGACAAATTTGATGGAGAAATAGCACGACGAGATGCTTGATTCTGCTCCTGCTCTTCTTCTTCTTCTTCTTCTTCTTCCTCTTCAATTTTCATTTCCATTTCTTTTTCTTTTTCGTTTTCATCAACCGCAGACACATGATCCTCTTGCATTTCAACCACAGGTTTGGTTTCATCCGAAGACATGATATCTTGCAATGAAACAGTTACATGTGTCCCTTGCGTTAGCTTTGCAATTCTGTGAAAATTCTGTCTTGTATTTTTCAAATCCATGATTGCGTTTGGTACTTTGTTTTCTGGCGAAGGATTTTGGGGCTTTGCACTTTCAACAGCACGAGGGGGCAACCCCAAATCGCTGAGTAGCACAGGCACCATTAATAGTGGTATGTTTTGAATTGTGTCGTGAGCATCAATATGGCCATCATTGCCATTGGTAGTGTTAGATTCCTTTGGACAATCACACTGTGAGCAGTGATCAACCATGTGAGAATTTTGCCACATGCACGTCGCACAAACCCATGTCATGGAAGACGAGCTGTCTGAAATGGAAGAGTTATGGATAGCATCAGAGGGGACAGTATTGGATTGAATAAGCGTGGTATTGGTACTGCTGCCCCACGTCCGTCGATCGTGTTCGCAAACCGCACACTTGTCGAGTTTGCCTTCGTTGAGATGTTCACACAACAGACACTTCCACGACCCTCCTAAGGACTGCTCACGCGGACAGTTGCAGACATCACACGCAGCCCTTTGTTTCAGATTCAAGTATTTGCATTTGCCACAACTCCAATGTTCGGCAATATAGGTGCCATTGGCCTGAACGGAGGAAGAAGACGAGGAAGAGAGCAAAATAGTCTGCGGTCGATATTGATTGTTTTTGTGTTTATTCCAATTTAATTTCCTCTTTTTTGTGGCTTTGTCATTCGCTTCAAAGTTGGAAGGATACTTTCTTTTAACCGGAAATGGCTGTTGTTGTGCAAGCGTAGGATCATGTTCATCTTTGTTTTCATGCCAATAAGAGTAATGATAATAATGAGTATTCACCTCGCTTGCAATGCGATGCATCTTTCCACGTCCGTGTTCTTGTTGAATTCCATTGCTATTGCCATTATTGCCATTGCTGTTGCCATGTTCATCTTTTGTCTTTTCCAACAAGTCTTTGTGGTATTCACTGATCATTTCTTCGCGGATTTTTTCGATTTGCGAATTCATTTGTGATGTTTTCAAGACTGTTCCAAAGGAAGAAGAGTGGGACAAAGCACATCGAATCTGATCGACCCCTCCTCTCTTCCCAAGTGTTACATGCACATATATGTAATTTGTTCGAGTATATTTGGATAAGTTTTCAACTGACAATTCGTCAATTGAACACTCGCGTATTGTTCGGGGTCGGTCGATGCCACGAGAAACTCTTGTCTGTTCTCTTGTCTCAGTTGGTCTCGCATGCGTTGCATTATTTCGTATTGCATCGACGCCGGATACTGTGCAATCTCCGCGGCTGTCAAATCGGTCAAGTCGTCGGGGAGTTGAAAGATTTCCTCTTCATTGCCGTTATTCTTCTTTCTACTCCTATTCAAGTGTCTCGTCTTATTCTCAATCTTATTCTTATTACTTGTATCTTCCAACGGTCTTGATAACTCCTCGTCGTCATCGTCATGATCATCATGGTCATCATCATGGTCATCATCATTGTCATCATTGTCATCATTGTTTTCATTGTTTTCATTGTTATCGATCGATTCGTCATCCTCTTCTCTTTCTTCTTTCTTTTCTTCTTTCTCATTGCTTGTTTCGTGCTTCTTTACACTCACACTCTCCTCGAAAATAAATGTGGTATATGAATTGGTCGTTCCGTCCACTTGCTTTGTTTCCTCTTTTTCTTCGCCTTTCAGAGACTGTGTTCGCATCAGTTTCAATTGATGCCATAACAGTCTCTCTGCTGCTTTGCGAATGTCATTTTCACTCGCCTCGCGGCGGATTCGTCGCATTTTTAACGTCGAGCGCTTCAGTGCTGGCGGGGGACCGTCGAATACAAATACTGGTCTTATATTGAAAAATGCTAGTTTACATATCCTTCGAAATAGTCCAAGCAAATGCGCGTTCGCTATCACTTCCCCATTTGGGTTCCGCATCGCTTTCAGGAACTGGACCAGCCAAAGTGACGCGTCTACTGCCAACACTAAGCCATTCAACGAATCCATCGAGATTGTAGTGCCAGAAGGCTCTAAGAGTTTCCATAAGCCGTCGACACCCATTAATAAATAATGCTTATGGAAAGGGAATCCTCAAATAAATAAACATTCCGTTTTGGAAACCAAATTGTCAAAGAAACAGTTCCCCAAAGTTAAGTCATCTTTAAAAAACTTTTTTAAAGTGACACGTAATTTAAATGAATTGTCGCACTTGCGTTTGTTTTCCTTGAAGGAAAGATTTTTTAAATTCTTCGGTTTAAAAGTGAGAGACGAAAAGTTTTTATTTTTTTTCTTGCCACTTTTCAAAAAAAAGTGCAATTTTAGCACATTGAATAAAAATGAAAAGCAAAAATTCTCCGGTTGCCGATTTGGTTCATGTTCGTGATGGAGGAGGTACTACGATTGGCTTTTGGGGAGGTTGTCAATTGCTTGTAAATAACATGGCTGGTCCTGCCTTGGTGCTGTTGCCTAGTCTGTTCCAAGAAGCAGGATACTTGCCAGTGTCGATTGTTTTAATAATAACAGCCATATTATCAGGGATTGATGGCTGGATGTTAACAGAAGCTCTTCGGAGGATACCCGGCAACCACGATCTGTCTTTGCACGCAGAATACACTTCATTATTGGAACACTATTTACCAAAGACAGCGCACAAATGTTGTTTGATGGTATATTTGTTATCGTTGATGTCACTGTTAATGTCCAATATTATTCAATCAGCACAAGTTTGTCTTTATTTCGGTTCCTATTTTTTGATTTTCCCTCCCCTCCTTCTTTCCCTAACCATAACTTTTTTAATGTAAAAAAAAAAAAAAGGTGACTGACTTGGCTATTCGTGATATGTTTGGTTGTTCGTATGGATTGGAGTTGTATGGCTACCACCATGAAAGCGAAACGACACATGTGATGCGTCTCATATGTGGCGAAATAAAGCATAACATAACCCCATTCGAAGACAACAGCATTGTATTAAGCAGCGGTTTCATATTGCTGGGGTTGATCTGCATGATGTTTAGCAACAAAAACTTGAATGACAATATTATTTTGCAATGGATTGCAAATATTGGTTTGTGCGTGTTGGTGTCGATATGGCTATACGTATTTTCCAAGCAAAAGACATTCGACTCTCATCGAATCCCATTTGCCACATGGCGTTTCGACCACGTTTTAGGCGTGGTCTTATTTAACTTTGCATTTATTGGTAAGTTTATATTTGTGTATTGTTATCACTACAATTTAACAAACGTTTTAATTATCAGTTATTATTATTATTTTTTTTTTTTTTTTTTAAATTGAGGAGAGTTACGATCCCTTCGTGGGTAAACGAAAAGAGAGCAGAGGTATCGATTGTGATGACACTGATATCTTCGTTATCATTTGTAGTGGTATTGTTCGGACTGATTGGCATATTGGGAGGCATGTCGTACGAGAATTTCTTTCAGAGCTCGAGCAACTTGTTTACGGCGTTGGACAGTAGCGGATCATTAGGGAGGTGGACGGTGTATCTGTTTCCAATTGTGCAAACAGTCACGTCCATTCCTGTGTTCAGCATTGTCATTCGATACAATTTGGAAGACTACGGCTTTGATCGCACACGTGCCAACATTGTTGCCATTATGTTGCCATGGCTGTTTTCCATCTTTTTATACACTGGCGAAGGATTCAATGAGCTTTGTGATTGGTCCGGCACTTTTTTGGCGTCATTCGTAAACTTCATTTTGCCACCTTATCTCTACATTCGAGCGCTACAAGAAGTCGATATGAAGTTGGTCGGGGAATTAAGGGATATTAGCAACAACAACAACAACAACAACAACTTGAAAATGGAAATCGAAATGCACAAAATAGACGAACGCATTGACAATCCTAACAAAAATACCAATGACAATACTGCAAGTCTTGCAGAGAATGATATTGCAAATACAAATGAGGAAGATAACGAAGATGACGATGATAAAGCGCAAGAGATGATGTCATTGCTACACGTCCACACAGATCGCTCTATGAACAAAAATGTTTCAGACGAGGTTGTAAACAAGAAGTTGGAAGATGAAAAAAGAGACTTTCGAGGAAATGATGAGTTCTCATTAGTAAATAGAGAACTGGAAACTGTGGATGATGTGTCACAAAGTAAAACTGAATTGCTTCTGTTAAGAAAACGAAATCATTGTAATACCTCTTCACAATCCTTGTCAGCACAGAACGGGACAACGAAAACTAAAAATAAACTTAGACTTCGCAATCGACTGGAAACTGAAAAAACAGGCTTTTCTCAAACTCCTGATCAAGGGTTAATATGGCGATTAAGACTTGCTTATGCTTGTTTATATCTCGCATTTGCTTTGACACTATTTGTCATTGGTCAAAAAATTATCATTGGAGATGTTGCGCGCTAACAATTTTTGTTGTTATTTTCATTTTATATTACAAACAAAAATGTTTTAATATGATATTGAGAACATCACACAAACTTAAAATATTCCGCTACAATATAAATTCTCTTTCATGAAATCACCAAATCTTTCATCTACCAAAAAGTAACAAGTATCACTCCGGATCCTATTATTAGATCTTAAAAATTTGTATCTCTAGCTTGAAATTACTTGCAAGACCTTTTTTCTTGCCAAAATTATTCATATTTGAACTATAAAACATAATATTGGCCTGGCAAGTAATTTAGATTTGTGAACATATTTCAATAGTATAAAGTAGTATATATGGATAATTTGATAATGCTTGAATATTGATATTATTTGTGACAATTTCTCTTAAAAAATGTAATAAAAAGTAGTCCTCGCAAAAGATATTACTTGGACAATTGCTATTTTTTGCGATTTTCATTTCTTAAAACAAAAAACCTGCTTTACCAAGGATCACCCAAGCCTTTTCAGTTTTTTCTGGACTAGCTCGCTGTAAAAAGTTTAGCGAATTATGCAGTCAGATTCTGATTGGTCAGAAGTAAGCGATGTACAACAAGGTCATTGGGATATTTTACCCGTCGCCGTAAATTCTGCCGAGCAGAATCCACGAAGTAATTCCGAGGACGGTGACGAGGTGTCCAGTGTTCAAAGTAGTGAACTTGTGGAGGAGTGGACAAACCTGCAAACTCAATCTGGGGAAGCAAAAACAACAAACGAGAATGCACAATTTCATAACTCAGTAATTGAAGAAGTCGTTGATGAAAATGTGATTGCTGAGGTTCCACAGCCAGAGAGTTCAACCACGACTACTTTGCACAATGTGAATATTTTGGCGGAGTTGGAGAGGCAACGTGAAGAAATCCAAAGACTGAGACAACAATTAGAAGAAAAGCAAAGAGAAAGAGATCAAGTTTTGTTAAAGCATGGATAAAAACATGAGAGAAGTAACTTTGGATGGGGAAAAATAAACTACTTTGCAAAGAAATTTCTCTTGAATTTTCTTCTATTGTCTATGATCACTGATCACACTGACAGGCGGTGATGGCAATGGAAGAAGCAAAAGCACAGCAAAATCGAAACGTGACGGAATTAGAGCATTTACGTGATTTTAATGGACGCATTGTCCAACAAAACACGGCTTTGCGAAACATGATTGCAAAGAACAAGCGCCGTAACATTGACGAAAATACGGCCAATGGTGCCAAACGTCATAACAAGCCTCAGCGAAAACCAACTGTTCCAGCCAAATTAAGATTTCGAAGATCAAGAACTACTCATCGCAGTGTGTTCATGCATCAAAGAAAGTGGTAATGAAAACAGAAAGTCCACGAGCTCAATAAAAGAGATTTGTTTGTGTTGGATTTTCTATTTTGTTTGGTGACTCTCGCTTTCTTCTCATTGTTTTGTTTGGTTCGGTTTGGTTTTTGGTTTTTGGTTTTTCTAAATGGCAGTGTCTGAAGTTTTTTCGTAAATTTGTTGGAAAAGAGTGAACATTTCCAACGATAAAACGCAACTCTATCACTCTGAAAACTTTATAAAGTGGTCCAATTTGCATGCTATTTAACAACAAAATTATATAGGGATACAAGTTAGGGATACAATTGGTTGCAAAATATAACCACACAGTACAAAATTTCCTTTTATTTGTTTGTAGGTAAATCTTTCATAATATTATTCAATATCGTTAGAAAATTGTAAATTGATACTCTCTTGGCACCAGAAATATTATCAAGTGTTGCTTCAGGACGTGAGTAACTAAGTGAAAAATATTGATAAAATTGATTAAATATGTGAACAATTTTCAAATCTAAGGTTCTTTTTACACTTGTAATCTTATATTAAAACTTTCAATATTATTTTAGTTTTTTTTGTTATGAAGAAATTGTGTTATAAGATACTCTGGCCAAATTAGTTTTCATCACGTTTAAAAAAACGTTGGAATGGTGTAGTTTTTGTTTTTTCAAAAACAAGTTTCTGCACTTTATTTTAAAAGAGTAATATTTTGCGCACTCTTAACAAATTTTAGCAACATGTCAACAGAGGCAGATACTAAAAACATTATAGTCTCAGGTACGTCATTGAGTATGAAACTTGTTTTGCATGTTACTTCTTTCTTCTTTTGTTAGCAACACCACTGGTCTCTTCTTGAATAATTACCAATTTCTGCTTAAAAAATGTGAATTGACAGCTTCGGTTGAGGGCAAAAACCAATTTAAAAAAGTAGAAGGCATAGCATCGGGGTACGATCTTTTTCTGCATTTTCCCCTCGGTCCATTCTTTTTGTGCATAATGAAAGGGACACAAGGGTTTAAAAAGACAAACAACACTTTTAAAAAAAAATGGACAACAGGCGCACAAACAACTTGGAGACGATTAGTAATAAAACAGATATAAAAGACACGGTCAATACTTTAAGGAATAGTCAAGGAGCAGAACAACAAGGTATTGGAAGTGGTGTACGTAATACCCCTAGTGCAACAATCAAGACAAACTCAGCAAACGGTCAAGCCGAAGGCGGCGCGAGAACGGCCATACTCACAACTACAATCAACATCAACAATAACAACACAAAGGACCATACCATCATACCTACAGCGACAAATGGCAGTTCGCTACATAAGCTTAGTAATGGAGGTCATGTCATAACAAATGACTGGAACATAACAAAGGGCGATGTAAACCAATCGAACATAACAAAACGATACAACGTCAATGGAGTTGATATTATTGAAGGTATGCCCACCAAAGATATCATTGACATTCCACGAATCCGACAATCCCAACAAATCGATCCTCACAGTGAAATTTTCCCTGACGATACCAGCCTATTCATTGGAGATTTGTCACGACATGTTTCCGAAGTTTCGTACTCCTCTTTCTTAGCTATTGTCGCTCCCCTCTTCTTTTGTCCCCTTTTTTTTCTATCACTCAA
This sequence comes from Reticulomyxa filosa, assembly GCA_000512085.1. NCBI lineage: Eukaryota > Foraminifera > Reticulomyxidae > Reticulomyxa > Reticulomyxa filosa. The sequence continues at coordinate 12,690 of ASPP01026168.1, forward strand.
ATAGACAAATACACTAACCAAAAAAAAAAAGGAACACATGTTAGAAATATTTTCCCAATTTGGTGAAGTAGAACATGTAGATATCAAACGGGATAAAGTCACTAAAAATAATTTAGGCTATGGCTTTGTTACATTCAAAGTTAATTGAGCACCAAGACGTATACATTTCCAACTCAAAGAAGAACACAAAAAACAACAACAGAATCGTGACCAAGCAGAACAAGCAAAGCGTAATATGCATGGCATGGAAATAGGTGGTCGTACGATCCGTATTGGTTGGGCACAAAAAAATACCAATTTATTTGTTGAGATTTTTTTATTTTATTTTTTGCCAAATTTTCGCCTTGTTCACATTTTTGAAGGCTCCTTTGGAAATTGTTGGAAATAACAGGTGGGAGATTTGGATGGTAGAATCGATGCCGAACATTTGAAAATAATATTCAAACAGTTTGGCCCGATTTACAATGACGATACTTTTGTAAAGAGAAACGGATATGTATGTAGTTACTCGAATACTACTCCCCTTTGCTTGTTTTTAATCTCTCTTTCAAAGAACAATTTGCAAATTAACAACCAAAGTGATACCCTAGCCGTTTTATTTATTTTGGCAATGACGGCCAAAAACAAACGCACAAAAAAAAAAAGGGATTCGTGAAGTTTAAACATCGAACACATGCTGAAAAGGCAAAAGCAACTCTGGATGGAAAATTTTTAACCATCCCGGGCACAAATCAACAAACAGAACGTCCAATTCGTATTGGCTGGGGAGATGCAAATACTCAGAGAAATTGCGTTCATGTCCAGTTTGACAGTACCCATGTGAGAGCGTCTGTTTCTTACTTGTGTTGATCGATGAAAATGGCTTATTGTTCTCATCACTTGTGTTTGTTTGATGCGCGGGGTGGGGGCTCATGAATCTTCCAGGGTGCTCAAGTGGACCTTAAAGAAAGCGATTTTAATGAAGTATTCCAACAGTTTGGTGTTGTAGTGAAAGTATCATTGCCTCGCTTTCCTGACAAAAAGCTGAAAGGCTATGGATTTATCCATTTCGAAGAAAATGATGACGGGTATATGGCTTTGTTTTGATTTCCATTCAAAAAACCGAAAAATGTTTGGCAATTGTTCAAAAAGTACACATACATTGTATTTGTCTGTCTCAAATGAATAAACACGATGACACGCTTTGAAATTTAGAGAGGAAGCAGCAGCACGTGCAATTACTACACTGTCATTCGGAAAGTCAACGGTGTGACTATTCAATGCAATTTTGGCAAAAGCAAAACCAAAGACACAAGCGCTTCAATAAACACTTTCGTTCCAATCAGTTTGATGACGAAATGGATGACATGGGCGAATCTCAAAATTCAGGAAATGAAATCAACTCTAGCCACAATCGCACTATGAACTCGGGACACAATACAAGTGCTTCATATGAATATTTGAACAATCCCAACCCTCAAATTCAACGAATTGGTGGCTCAGTCGGCAACGAGACACTGGCATTCCATCCACAATTGGAGTTTGGGCGTCTTTGTGACATAAACACAAACAGCAAACAAAGCAATAAATACCAATGAAATACGCACACACTGTTTCACATTAAAAATACTGTAGAACAGAAACAGTGAAGCAGCAACATATGCTGCAAACCGAAACATGCTGGAGCCAACTGTTGGATCCTTTTCAAATCAATTGACCAGTACCACTACATTACCACCATCACTGACCCAATTCACCAGCTTGCCACCAGGTCCATACTTGGCCCCACCTGCAATGTACGGAAAGACATTAGAGGCCTTGGCAGCCGTTTCACCAAATTACGCGCCTTTTGGTAAACCAAGTCCGTCACCAGCAATGCTGTCGCCTCCAAACTTACCCAATGCAGTTTTTTTTTTTTCATAGCATTTCCAACAATACGTATCAATGAATAAAAAAAAAAACAACCAACTAGTTTATGCATTAAATTGATCAAATAGGGAAATTTCACGGGATTATCTCCTCCCAATCCAACTCCAATGAACCAAAGTGCGTCCAATGTATTGTTGCGGTTATCTGGACTGAATCAGTTTACTAATAGCAATGTCACATTACCCGCAAACATAACTGCGCCAAATTCGTCAATACAACCCGGTACAACTGGAACCAATTTTGCCAATTTGGTTGCATTTTTGCCTCAAACAAGTTTATCCGGATTACATCAATCGCTTTCTCCAAACTGGGGAGCAACTGGTTTAAATTCAGTTACATCTATGCCGAGCATTAACAACCACTTCACTGCCAGTCCTTCCATGAATGTCAACAAGACTACCGGGCAGCCATCTAATCCATATGGCAATTTTCCGATCTCTTTGAATGGCTTAAATCTTTCGCCACCCAATTTACCAGTGAAAGACAAGTATGTTTTTTAATATTACAAATTTCCAATTTATGTCATATACAACAAAAATAAAAAACTCGCACTGACTCTAACAGCTTGGTGAATCAAAGATAATTCAATTGGTTTATGCCAATTCCATGGTGGAGAAATTTTTTATTTTAAACATGCAAACGTTAATGTGTTTTACACAAGTTTGCTTCGAAAAATCTTTACAAAAAGTCACTGTTGACAAACAACAAGACAATTTGTTTTTGGTGAACGAGAAAAGTTTTGTGATTGTTTTTAAAAATTTTTGGATGGTATTGTTGCGGCGAGATAAAAAGGTGCAAAAATTTGCAACAAAGTTTATTTTGTGAGTGGAATCGAATTTTTTTTTGAAAAAACTCTTCACCAAAATTTTGTTTTCTTTTTGTTTCGACTTTTTTTTGTTTTGTTTTTTCGTCTGTTTCGGGCGTTTTTTTGTGTTTCAATGCAAATTTGTTCGATAAAAAATAACTATCACAGATATGACACCTTTGTCAATCACGTTATTTTCTTTCTTTTTTTTTTTTTTGAGATGACATTTTTTTCTTTACAACTTTCTTTGATTTGTTTGTGATGTCGAATTGTTTGTCAGTGCGCTTTTTTGATCTGTCAACAAAAATGAAAAACTTATACTTGAGTATTTTTTGTTGTGTCAAAAAATTTTTCCCCTTTTATTGTCCTCATTAAAAATTTTCATGTACTTCTCCAACAAAAAATGTTTTACGTGTTTCTCTTTTATCCTCAATATACTTGATGGCAAATGTTTTGTCTTTATACTGCACTTATTTTGAATCACATTTTGACGTTGATGAATTTTCTCTGGAATGTTCAATGTATTGAGAATAGAACATATACATCTTGGACACGTTATCTATCTCAAACGTACGCGATCAATTTCACCAATTTTGTAGTTTAATTACCATCAACTCTAAAAAAGACTCACCAAAATGAGCTCTTACAAACATTTCATTTCTTCACAAAATTTTTGATTCTACATGTGGATGGACCGGAAGTATGTTTGTTTTTAATATAAGTGTAAAACGACAAAATTCCAATTTTTTTGGTAATATCAATGCATAGATCTGTTTAAAGGAATGTTTATTCTGAAGGAAATTATAAATTTTTATAACTTATTTTTGATCATGTGTACAATATTTTATAAGCTTTTGATTATTAGTATAACAATTTCATAGTACTTTTCACAAGTCAAATGAAATATTCATTTTGGTCATTATTTTGCAGTGTATCGCTTGTATACAATTTTTCAACAAATTACAACGTTATTTGTTTAAAACTGTTCAAGAAGAGCCTTATTTTTTATATCATAGCATATATTGATCGCTGGGATATTAACAGTTGGAATATTAAAGCATTGATAGGTATATCAGCATGTCAATTTGTTCTCTTCAAGTGGCTATAGTTGTCATTGAACTAGGAAAACTCTAAAAACGTACTGTTTTTGTGACCGCAAATTAAAAGAGATAGAGAAATGAAATCGATATTATTAACACGGAAAAAAAAGAGAAAAAACTAAGCCCAAGCAATAAACGTGTGTCATTTTCATTGCATGCACTGGAACAAGTGATAGAAATTCCAGCAGCGAACAAAGGATCACGAAGAGAGTTGCGGCAAATTAGTGAAAAACTGTCAAGTGATCTGGAGATGTATCGATATCAACGTCGATTGTGCTGTCGGAAATGGCGTGACCCATCAATGATCAGTTATGGAAGTCATCGTCCATTGGACATAACCAAAAATTGGAAACAAATGCAAAGCAAATTGGTTAAGATGTTCCAAAACGAATGGGCGACCGATTTATCCATGTGTTTCAATCGAAAGCAAATCGATTTACTTCAACCCATGATCGAAAGGGCTCAGCCGAATGCCGAGTTGTTCAGTATATGGAATTACTGGACACTCCTCATATGGTCGGAAGAAGCCAAACAAAATCGAATTCAAGAGCTTCGTCGCACATTGTCTTCGTCATGTATTATTCTTATTTATCTTTTTTTGAGAATTTAAACACTTTTAGTACTCTCCCCTGCTATTAATCAAATAATAGACGATAGCGATGATTCAGACACAAGTGAAGAAAAAGATGAGAAACCTTATTCAATGAAAAAAGCATCACAACGAAATTCTAACTTCATGGAACTAACCAGCGAAACGGAAAAACAATTGCTTCAGCTTTTGGAACGTCTTATGAAATGCAAAGAGCAAATATTTGCAGCTAAAAAGAATGTTGTTCACAATCCCGGCATCTGACATTGTTTTTTTTTCAATTGTAATTCGTTTGTGTCAACAATTTTTATACTTTTCGCTTTGTTGATGGACTTTTTTTATCTGTTTTTTTTCTGGGATTGTTTATCAATCAAGGATCAGTTATTGGACAGTTTTTGGCTGATTTTGGTTTTTTTTGTTTTTTTTTGTTTTTTTGTTTTTTATGTTTTTTGAGAGCGTCGCATTTATGGGCAATTGGTACACAATTTACATACTTTTTTACACACCAATTGGGATCAAAATGCGAAACTTTCTTGTTGCGTTTTGTTTCATATTTGTTTGGTTGCGTGTTGGAAGTTGGAGATGGTCCACTTGTTAAAAAATCTGTAGATGAAAGCAATACATATTATTGCATCTAAAAAACATAAATTGAAAACTTGTCTGTGGAAAAGAAGAAAGATGTCAACCTTTGCTAAGAAAGAATTTTTTAATTTTTGTTTTGAAAATGTTTAGGGTAAGGTATATCCATCAAAATCAATTTTTGAAAAATTAAGTGGTGGATGACCTCGATTGATTTCAGTGTTTTTCAAAAAAGAAAAGAAGTTACAATTTGGTGTCTTGAGATATTTGTTGTGAGGATTCGTTAGTAATGTTTTCATTTACTGTAGTAACATTATTGTCTGTAGCATGTTTTGATTTTTCGTGCTCTTCTTCAAGTTTCATTTCTTCTGGAACGGGTACGAAAGAATCGATGGATGGCCCTTTGTAGTCCACAAAGTACTCATTCATTTTATGAATAGTAAATTCTCTCAATATCAGATTGTCTTCTTCATCTTTGCCAAAACCACTGGCTGTACCATTGAATTCTAAGATGTATTCTTTGCCATCTTGAGCAGCAACCAAAACATCTACAGTAACAATGTCCATACCACCAAAGCTCTGTCCACAGATATCCGCCCAAAATTTATATCGTGGCAACAATTCCAAGTCCTCAATATGTGCTGTCCCAGTATTAGTTTTCCAATTGCCACTCATTGAAATTCTTTTGAATACCCGATAATGTGTACCGATTTTTTGGATTCTCAAATCACATTGCCCTTTCATTCAAATTTTAAAGATTGTGAGAAAAGGTTGTCTGGATAGTATATGTACATAGGAAAATATATACAAACCTTCAATATACTTTTCAGCCGTGCAATACTGACCTGATGATATGTACATGTGCAATTTGAAGCAAAAGAAAAGAGGCAAGCATATATGAACAAAGACCGACAAAAGAATTATTTACCGGTGCAAGTCACAACGGATTTTAAATCTTGAAACTGCTTTTGATCGTCTAATAGCATCTTTCCATATCCGGCGTGACCGGCCCCAATTTTGATCACAAGAGGACCTGATGGAGAGGTAGTCATTTCTTCACCAGACGAGTAATAATGATGGGGGAAAATAGGAAAATTCTCTTGTCCATAAATACGATTAAATTTAATCAATTCGGCGATCATCAATGGTCGATCCAACATACAATATTCGCTTATTAAACTGTTGTATTTACGTGAGCGCATATGCACTAAAAAAAAAATTGTGGGCAAATATATCTTCATGCCTGTTTATAGACGGTAATTGTGCATGAATAAAACCAAATAATTTGTTGCGATTGTCTCCTCCAGGAAAAATCATAAAACACAAATTACGAATCAACAAATAATCTGGTATGAAGGTACGTGCCCCTTTTTCAGATTGCGGCGTGTCCGGGATTGGTTTTCGTGGGCGTTGCAATGTGCACACGCATTTGCTGTCTGAATAAGATGTGAATGTTATATCTGCCCAACCTGCCTGCTCCACAATAATCTCTCTACCATTGGAAAGTTTGCAGCCCTTGAACAGGCTATAAAAGTTTTCGTCGGCGTGTGAAGAGATTACCAACAGTCGTACTGGTTTGTTCTGCTCTCCTGACACTCTACTCGGATGTTTAAAATCATCAATCCTACGTTTTATATCTTCGGCATTTCTACTTACATGTTCATCGGTTTCGGTTAGATTTTTTTGAGAATTTCCCATCTTTTGATTATTTCGTCAATCCTAACAAAAACTCACCAAACAAAAACTGGGCCACGGTGTGTTTCTTCATCCCATTTTAATTGTTTTTAAGCTGATTTTGAGTAATGAAACAACACAGCAAAAGTTCCTAGATTTCACAAAAATTGCTTTTTTTAATTAAGATATGTCCCATCGAATAATACAATATTACAAAAATCCAACTACTGTAAAGAAATATATTACTATAAAAAAAAATTTTTTACTAGCTATAAACTTGTAGAATCTTTTCGCGACAAATATCGGAAATGCATGAAATTTATTTTCAAAATTTTCTTCAAAACTTAAGATTTTGAAGTATAGTCAATTTAAACTTACATTCTTCAAAATAAAACTTTTTTAACAAAGTTAATATTAATGAATAGTGAGACTAATACTAATTTTTAAAAAATTATAGCAACACATCAACAGGGTATCTAACATTAATGTATTTGTATAAGCTTGTATTTGTATAATTTGCTATACAAAATATTTACAGACTATCTTTGGAATTGAATGTACATTCTGTAATGTAGAAGAATTACACAAGAAAAGAGTAGCCAAGAGTGGAAATGTACATTATCCTTGGAGTGATGAAACTGAAATCATATGACGCAGTGAATGTAATATTACATATACTACAGTAGAATGCAAAATAAAGTTGACACCTAAAACGACACATTATAGAGATGTGACTTTCTAAATGAAAAAACAATATTCAGACATAATTTTTTAAAAATATATACTAATCGTGTACTTTTTAAATATCATTTTGGTTTTTTATTACATCTTTCATAATTGTTTAAAAAATTTGAATATTTTATTGATTTTTGACTGTGTCGTAAACATGAAATTTGCCAGCTTTTTTTAAAGCATTTTCAGAAAATTCTCAATGTGTAGATATTTGTAAAAAAAAAGATTAGTCTTCTAAGTTGAATAGTTTTTGAGAAAACTCAATTTTTTGTTAACAAAAAAATTTTATTTTGCAGAATTTAGTGTTATTTTCAAAGTTTATACATGAAGGCAAGACGGTTTTTGACTACTGTGTGCTTTGTTTTTAATTATCATTTGTTTTTTCTTTTTTTTGTCCAATGCCAAACAAGTCAAGTTAATTCAAAAGCACAAGAACTAAAATTTTTTTTTGTGGTAAGATTGTTTTTAATGAAAATTACCATTTGGTTAAATCACTTTTTGCATTATATACTAATTGTATTCTATCTGATTTTGTTAAGTTTGTGCATGTTTCTTTGTCAATTTTTTTACATTCTAATTCAAATTGCTTCTAAAGTTCTTTTTTTGATATGAATGGTCAATTTTTGAATATTTTTGTTTTCACTATCCACAACATATTTTCGATTTGGTTCAGGTCTGGAGAATTTGGAGTGAAATCCAATACTTTAATAGCATTTTGTTCAAAATATTGTTTTGTTGTAATTACTGTGTAGTCAGTGGCATTATCTTGCTAAAATATACGATTTTTATTATCTACTAAGCACCAATTAATGCTTTTTGAGCATTTCACACATAGAACTTTTTTGTAAATATCTGCATTGACACATCAATTAATGTTACATGCATGACCAGGTCCAAGACCACAAGATTATGCTTATACAATCGATTTTTGATGTTTTTATGATTGAACGTCAGCTTCTATTTACGCACACATTCATGACTTACACGAAATTTTTTTGCAATTTTGCGCAAACTACAGTTCTAGTGCAACTGCTCAACAGCACACATTTTGTTAAAATTCTCAATCCTTTAGAAATTTTCAAAAACAAATAATCAAAAAACTCAAATATCAAATTACACTGAACTAAAAAAAAAGGAAAAATAAGATAAAATATTGAAATAATTAGGAAATATGTAATAAAAAACCAAAACGATATTTAAAAAGTACAAGATTTGTATATATATTTTAAAAATTATGTCTGAATGTTGTTTTTTCATGTAGAAAGTCGATCATCTCTATAATGTGCCGTTTTAGGTGTCAACTTTATTTTGCATTGTATTGAATTAAAAGATAGTAAAAGAAGTAACATTGTATCATAAATATATCAAATGGAGAAGTTTCTGAATTGCAATATGACAACATCATATAAATTATTGAGAAGCAATTATGATATTGAAGGTTATGTAAAGATAAGTTCAAAGAGAAATAAATACAATATCAAGATCTGAAAGTTGGTGTCACAGATTTACAATGATCAAAACTCACATAAGAGCAAATTTCAAATGCATATTCAATCAGGTATCAATTTGAGAAGTGGAATAAACAGACACAAAAAGATATTTTAAACACATTGGATGAAAATACAATTGTAGTATTTGCGAATGAAAAATTATAAAATACTTAGTTGTGGAAGGATGGTCATTTTAATTGATACCAAGTTTGTGATTAATGCAATATGGGATTCTGATATATATAAATTGCAAATTATGGATTGTCAGAAGATCTTGATATCATTTAATGATAATAATGTTACCGAAATTTATTGGATTAAAGAAAATTCTGTTATTCATGAAAATGATAAAGTGGATATTATTGCAAATAATGCTCGTAAGGAAGCAAAGTAATTGCAGCTAGATTTGGTTAAACAGCATAGATCAGAAGCATTCCTGAATAATCACAGATTGAATAAATTCTTTACAGAGCAATGGAATAGACATTAAATTTTGTATTGATACTCCAAGACATATTGTCCTGATTGTATTTGGTGTGAAGAAGGGACTGTCGAGTCGCACTGTTAAATATAAACAAGGGAAAGGAAGAGATCATATTTGAGAATGTGGAAGGTGAACAAGAAAGCTAGAAGGCAATTCTTATGTGCCAACATATCCTGCAATTATGACTACTCAAATCAAAGCCAAAGATAGACAGCAAATATTTAATTAAGAAATGCTTGGTGATCTGTTGTATTCGATTAACTTGGATTATCAAAGAGCTGTATTGGAAGTTTTCAGTATTATATTTTTGGTATAATTTTTTAGTTAAAAAATAAGTATTACTTTGTCTAATTTTTAAAAATTGGATTATCATTTTTTATTGAATGTAAAAATAAACATGTTGTGAAAATTTTTTTGAAAGTACAATTAAAAGATATGATTAAACTATTACGTTTTTTTAAGTTTCAACAAAAAAAAAAGTAGGGGGAAATTAAATATCATTGGAATGAAAATTGGTTGGATGAAATTTTGTCATTGATTCGTTTTCTAAACAGTTCATTTTTTATCGCGCTGCAATGAGAACTAGAAAAGCAAGTGTTGGTCTTTCAAGCGGAAACGATACATCCAGCCAAAAGTGACCCGAACGTGTGTTCGCAATGCATATTTCATCCATTGTACATGAGGACGCACATTAAGTTTACTATTCCACCAAATTACAATGGGAAGGAATCAACATATGCAAATTACGGGACATCAAATGACAAAATTTCAAACAAGTCAAAAAAAAAGGATGGATAAGAAGATGTATTTTTGGTTAAATTCATGTGTTGTTGATGACGACAGTGTGGACACAGTTTTGCCATTCTTGTGTGTAGTATGCATTATACGTGTAACACAACTTTTTATTGCTATCGTAATATGGATCTCCATTGGAACTGACATCTCTTTTTTTTGTGAACACGAACACAGAGTATAAGTAATCAAAAAGGTCGAAAGTCGAAAGATGACAAATGGATACTGTTTACAGCAGGACCAATGGGGACTGGTAAAACTCACACTGTCCGTTGGTTGAATCAACAAAAGCTGTCACATATAGACATGTCACCAAAGAAGTATACAAGTATCTATCGGTCAGGTTTTTTTTGGATAAAAGCTGATGTTCTGATCACTTGATCAAGATAAAAAATCCAATTTGGAATGGTTGGATGCATCAACTGCTGACACTCATTGAGGGACTAATTCGATGACCCAGAATAATATTGGTGGTGCAACAGCGACAGCAACAGCAATAATAGGCAATCGACGAATCGAATCACAAGTAGTTGCAATGGAAAGTCAATGGTGCAACTAAATCTAAATTTTGCACAAACGATTCAAACTCTGACTTTATGCAGCACGGTTGAGATGAGAAACATTGATGTTGACCCATATGGGACGAAAGGATTGATAGCGTCGACGTCGGAGGTGATGGGCGCTACGCAGGGATTGTAAGCCAGCAATCATAGCAGCAGTAGAAGCAACATCAGCTCGGACAATGTCGGTAAGGCAATTCTACAAAGAAGCTCAATCTTTAACTTGAATCCCAAGAACACAATGCGATATCGTAACGAGGACAGCACGTCAACAGACACACGCAGCACTTGGAAGCAGCCAAATGTCTTTGGGAAGTGTTTACATGATTTAAATAATATCATAATCTGCATAGGATATCAAGTGATGCAAAACTAGTGACAGCACAATTTGTAATATCTGATTTAACGGTGTTGGCAAACCTAGCTGGAATATCGGTCCACATTCAGCGAAATCGTTGCGGAATTGTTCCATTTTAGCGGTATCATGGACAACAGTAATATAATGAACGCATCAGATTTTCCAGAGCATATTATCGACGACAATGATATCCAGCACAATATTTCGCAGGTGAAACACTTAACTATTTACAAGCTGATGATAAAATTGCAGATGACTGTCAACAGTGTGATAGTATAGTTGACAGACTTTGTGAACAGTAATTTACTATAATCAAACAGTGTCTCGAATCAAAAGAATTTCGGATCACTAGCAACAGCACAATTCAGTCAATTAAAAAAAAAAATCAAATAAAAAAAGGGGGATATGAACATAAGATGATAGCAATGTCATCAGTTAGCGAATTGAACAGAATACAAGTAATGATCACAACGTCTGAAAATCCGTATAACTTTTTGATCATTATTTATACTAGCTCAGCTTATAACATCGCATGGACAAGTAGAGATAATAATAATAACAATAATAATGATGACAACATAGAGCATGATGACAATAACAATAACAATAGAATAATAATAAAAAATATACTACAACGTCATCATTACTTCAACTTGCTAAAAAAGTTGTTTTTTTTTAACATTTGTGTTACAGAATGTGACCAGTATCGATATTGTTCGATTTTTGAAGTTTATTTTGAAATGACCATTTTCCAGCTGCCATGTTAGTAGGAAAATTATTGAAGAATTTTATTGTTTGGAAAGATTTAGATAACAATATGACATTGGAAATAGTAGCTATTACAAGTCAAGAACTGCATACTGTGGTGTGTGAAATTATTAGATCGTCATTTAAAAATTTTTGGAATTGATACAGCCTCTTGCAAAATTTTTTTTTGCAAGTTATTGAAAAATGTTGAAGTTACTGAATTTATCAGAGTTCAGCAAACATATGGCGAGCAATAAAGATCCAATATCGAATAAGCACCAAAGGTTCGTCATTAACTATATTGCATTCACAAAATATGAAAGCAACATCATCAGGACAAATAAATATAAACTCGATGAATGAGAAAGACGAAGATTTATTATGACAAATGGAATATCAAACAATGTAAGGAGATCATAGTTGATTTATCTTTTGGATTGAGAGGCAAAAGATCTCTATCAAGAGATAAAGATGATGAAATAATATAATCATCAAACAAGAAAATGAGGACGAATTATGTCACAAGTGTTGTTTCATCACAAAATGAAAAAGAATGAAAAAAGGATAAATTGAATGACGAAAACATTTGGAAGTAGAAAAGTATTAAAATTCGCAGCGATTACTTTTGTCGAACATCTATGACACTAATAATCAAATCAGTGGATGGAAGAAAACTTAAATCAGCATCATCGGTGAATTGGTTGGTGGTGAAACAATTTGAATCAAAGTCAAAGCACACGTTCTCACAGACTTGGAGGACATTGTTTGTGCATTTTGATAATCAAAAGATTAACGGAGAAGGATTGGAGAGAATTGCAATATCATTTAATGAATTACATCAACAAGAAAATAAAGAAGAAAAAGAACAAAAGAAAAAGAAGAAGCAAATGAAATGTGTTGTGTACAATCCAAAGTATATATATATATAAATTAATTTAAACATCATTAATCATCGATATAAACTTTTGAAAAAAAAGTTGTATTTTGAAGGAAAACAAGCACAAAACAACTAGTTACTGCAACATCTAACAGTATAGTTAATCTTCAATTTTCGAGCCAACAAGATTGTGGCGAAAACAGAAACAAAGAAAACAAACTTTTCAAACTAATAAGAAAATTTTTTTCAATTAGTAAAATTTTTTTATCGTAGATAAAAATGTTTATACTAGTTGAAAATTTAATATATAGTATTGCGATATTTCGTAATATCAGATATCGAACAACTAGCATACCAAGCGAAATTTCTAAAAACAGCAGTTAAAACAGAATAGAAAGCTTGCAAGCAAAAACTGAGTACTTTCCATTGAATAATTGCAATTAAACATTCACACAAAATTGATTATTTTAAGTATTAAATTTTAATTTTTTGTTTTAGTTTTTTCTAATTTGTTAAAAGAAAGCAAATTGAATATCAATATTTTATAAAACTTTAACACTTCGAAAATAGGGCCCAGAGAATTCAGTTGAGCAACGATCATATAATTCCCACTGACATCCACAGGGAAGAGCCAAATTATTTTCACAACCGTTGATTGATCTCAATCTTTAACTTTTGAAATTTACTTTGCTCTTTTGCTATTTTAAATTTAATTAAGACTTTAAATTGATATTTTTGCTTGTTGTGTTGATTGTGAGTTTTAACAAATTTTGTAGATGGATCCACTCAAGAAGATTAAATCGTTCCAGTGATTGTCTGTTTCGATCTGAACTTATTTGAAAAGAATTGAAAGAGGCAAAGAAGATCACATAACACATTGCAATTGTAGCGATTGGAATGCACACAATCCTGACTGGTTGATGAAGAAACAAAAGATTGAAACATGGAATGTAAGAAACAATAATTATCGTCAAGTCCTGTCAAACAATTTGAGAGAATGGAAAGAACCATTGCCACAGTGGTTTAAAGATGATCAAAAATTGTTGGATTATGCAGTGTTGTAGATGCAGGAAAAAGAACAATTGGAATGAAAACAGTGTGGAAAAGAAACAAGCCTTGGTGGAGTGATTCTATCTACAGAAAAAGAAAACAGTTATTCTTCCAATTCAAGTCGATGAACAATAAATAACAAAATCCTGAATTGATTGATTCTCATACAATAAAAAAAAAAAAATTAATATTACATCCTTCATGATTTTGTCAACATCTATCAGGTTTTGAAGGAAATTTTGAAAATAAAGTTCAAGTATTACAACGATCTTCGTCGCAGAAAATTCCTTAAGACAAAGAAAATTTTTTTTAACTAGTAAAAAAATCTTTTATAAAGTTTTTTTTAAATAGTGTTTGGAGTGTGACTTCTTACCTTTTTTACTCCTTTTGGCAACGTATTTATTGCAATTTATTTTTGGGAGGGTCTTTCGCCGTTGGTTCAGCATAAACTCACCACACTTTGAGGCACGCCTTTAAGAGAAAGAGTCTTTTATATAGCGACAAGTGAAAAAAAAAATTTTAAATTTTAATTTAATCTTTAAAATATCAAAAAAAACCAAATAAAATCAAAGGTTGTACGTCGAGATCAATCAACGGTTGCAATGCCAATGCTCAACTGAATCCTCTGGGCCTTGTTTTCGAAGTGTTGAAGTCTCATTGAAATATTGAGATTCAATTCAAATTAAAGCAAACTAAAACAAAAAATTTAAACACTTATTATTAAAGAAAAGCATGTGAATGTTGATATTGCCATTTCGGCTTATTTAATAAAAAAGTGGCTCGCCATTCTTTCTTGTTGACAATCTTGTTGAAGACGAAAATCGTTGTTAATAATCGAAGATTAACTTCGAACTTCTTTCAGATACTTCTAGATGTTGCAGTATCTAGTTGTTCTGTGCTTGTATTCCTTCAAAATACAACTTTTTTTCAAAATTTATCTCGATGATGAATGATTATTTTTTTATATTTTTTTAAAGAATTTCTGCTTTTATCAGCACGTATTTTGAGTTTGGAAAAAAGGCTATCCTGGTGGATATGAACACGGATAATGCTGTCAAATAATGGAAAACGTTCATTAATTGATCTATCAAAGAAAGATCGCAAGAGAGGTCGAAGATGATCACATCACTGGAACGATGAACAAAAAGATGAGACATTCTGAATTGAATGTCAATCAATCAAACGAACCAAAAGAATTTTTCTGCAAGAATTATCCAATATTGGTGATTGGTCCTGTAAATGGACACTAATTGAAATCTCAAACATTGATATTGAAAATGTTTGGGAGAAAGGAAAGATATTGCAACGTTGATCAATGGTGAAGGTAACCTTTTCAACAAATGATGCCAAACGAGCCATTCAAGAGAAAAACATTTGTATTGAATTTAATGTAGCTTTGATAAATTTCGAAGTAGACCAAGCTCACATTTCCACCAATGCAAGAATTGTCTTGGAATGTAAGTATTGTGGAAGATCCAATCATTCATGAAGAATGCTTCCACAACAAGAAAACAAGATATCAACGACATTAATGAATATAATCAATGAACGAGTTAATTATATTCCAGAACAATATTAACGACTTCATTTCGAAAGCGATATATTGGAGATGAATCTCCACACAATTCAACCACATCTATGTATCTTTCAGGAATGTTTCCGATCGGAGAATAGACCAAGTATTAATAATAACTAACTCCAGAGTTTATCAATGAATTCTGGAGCGAAACAAAAAATATTTGAAACAAGACAAGATAAGTTTCAAGTATATCGGACTTGAAGAAGAACATTGGAAAAAAGACTATATGGAAAGGAAACAAGCCTTGGTGGAGCGATGCAATTGGATCACTGCAAGAAGGTAATACGAAACAAGATGGTCATCATCAATTTGAAATAAATTGAAGCTTTGAGACACATACCAACGAATAAAGATGTTCAAGAATTGGATATATATCAGTCAAGCAGGATTTCAGTCATGGCGTATCATTATGGGCATCCAAATGAATGCGATTCACAACAAATACAATTCAGAAACTTTTTTTATTATA
>ASPP01026171.1:0-13195 GCA_000512085.1 Reticulomyxa filosa
AATAACACAGCATAAGTCACTGAATTGCAATCGAATGACTTGTGAGTTAATCTCAATAACAATTCATCTTTGTTATGCCAAGACTGGAATCCTGCTTGTGTTTGATACAATAATTGCTTTTCATTTAACCACCAGCAATGCAATTGGTCTATGATTTTTGCACTGACTATGATCTCTGTCAGGCTTGGGAATAGGCACAATATTTGCCTTTTTCCATTCAATTGGTATATATTCCATTGTCCTTTTCTTTAATTTTCGAGGACCATTATTATTTTCATTATCATTTAATCTTGACTTTTAGCAGCATCAATATAAGAGAAAACCTTTGCTTGCTGCAAATTTGATTTGATAGTAATGGTTTGAGATGCTTTTTTCTTCGGGAATGCATCTTCCTTGTCAATTTAATACCAAGTTTTTCTCTTACTTTGCGAATCACTTCACATGCACTGAATCACTTGGATGTTGCTTACGACATAGTACACATTTGTGTTTTCTTGTGTCGTTCTTGTTTCGACATTTAGCTGCTTCGTGATTTGCCAATCCGCAATATTTGCATACTTTGCGTTTCTTTGGGCATTCACGAGCAATGTGATTCAATCTGTAGCAGTTTCTGCATTGCTTGAAGTGCGATTTTGGTCTGGATTTATTTTATTTTTTTTTAGCAAGAATGAGACCTTATTCAAGTTAAAATGAGCACCTCGTCCCAAAAGGAACACAGTACTCTAATAAAACAAACAAAAAAAGGAAAAGAACAAAACATATCAAAAACTCACACACAATCAACAACAAGTTAAAAAAAATTTTAAGTTTTAATTTGTATGGTGATAGCAATCAACAGTTGTGAAAACAAAATTGGCTCTTCCCTGCGGAAAGGTCAGGGGGAATTACAGGAGCAATGTTAATGCTCAACTGAATCCTCTGAGCCTTGTTTTCGAAGTGTTGAAGTCTCAGAGATTCAATCTACCTCTTTTAACAAATTAAAGCAAACTAAAACAAAAAATAAAATTTAAACACTTATTAAAGAAAATCATGTGAATGTTGCCATTTCGGTTTATTTAATATAAAAGTTTCTCAATTTTGTTCAACATTCTTTCTTGTTAACCGACTGTTTATTTTGGTTGTTGTTATCTTGTATATATCTGCTCTCGCGCAAAATCGCAATATCAGATATCTGAAAGTTTTTAACGTAGAAAAAATTTTCTTTTTTTAGTAGTTTGAAAATATTTTCTTTGTATCTTTGAACAGTCGATTAACAATAAAGAATGACGAAAAAAATTGAGCCACTTCTTTATTAAATAAGCCGAAATGGCAATATCAACAACATTCACATGACTTTCTTTAATAATAAGTGTTTAAATTTTATTTTTTTAATTTATTAAAAGAGTTGAATTAAATCTCAATATTTCCCTGAGACTTCAACACTTCGGAAACAATGCTAAATGATTCATTTGAGCATTCGCATTGCTCATATAATTCCCCCCTGACCATTCCACAGTGAATAGCCAAATTTGTTTTCACAATCGTTGATTGATCTCACCGTACAACCTTTGATATTTATTTGTTTTTTTTGATATTTTAAAGATTAAATTAAAACTTAAAATTTTTTTTTTCACTTGTTGTTGATCTTTTTTATTGTTGTTTGTTTTCATTATAGTAATTTGTTCCTTTTGTGACGATGTGCTCATTTTAACTTGGATAAGATCTCATTCTTGCTAAAAAAAAAAAGTTCAACATTAAATCAATAATTTTAATTTAAATTTGTTATGTGAAGATAGAAAATACATCATTTTATACCATTTCAAAACTATTTCAATTTAACCCCCAAAACTTTTGTTATTAGCACAAAGCTAATTGCCTTGCTTCACCTCTGTGAAGCTCAGATTGAATCCAATGGTCACTATGTGACCACGTTCAGTCTATACTAGACTTCAGCAAGTATTAACGTCGTATGCTTCAAATGTGAATAAACTATTGCAATCAAAAAACAAAACAAAAACAAACAAAAAAATTGTTGAAACATTTCAAGTCTTTGGTTTCCTGTCCTTTGTATACATTTTCTTTGGTTTTAGGCATTCATTGGCCTTTTCTTGCTCAGAGCCTGATGATACTCGCATCTTAATGAGATACCTAGTCGCGATAATATGTATTTTGTCATTCTTGCTACTACCTTTCGCTAGTCTGTTACTCACTGTTGGCTTTTAGCTAGCCAATGATGATGAAGGTTATATATTTATTTATTTTTATTTTATTTTATTGTTTGTTTTCATGTAAAATTATAATCAATACATAAATTACAAAAAATTCAAAAAAATTTAATTAAAAAGAAAATCAAAAATTAAACCGAAATTTCTTTCATTTACTCGTATCCGACATATTTCTTGTTTTATTTTTTTGTCATACGGCAATGCTTGAAGGAAACAAATTTGGAGAACGAGAACCTTTATTGTTTGGTCTCCTGGATATATATACATCACATTGTGGATGTAAAGAGCAACAAATAAAAAAAGGGGCAACATCAAAAATGATATGTCTTATCGCACTAATATCTGGAGAGTAATAATCAACTGTCCCTGCACATCTTCCTGAAGTACACAAATTATCATCAATTGTGTAACAACATTGCTGTCCAGAAAATGACCCAGGGACAATTGCGCGAATACAATTGTAAGCGCCAGTATGAAAAATTGAACATCCAATTGACCCATTTTGACATGCTCCATCTATAGTCCTTTTTTTTATAAAATATTACAAAATATTGTCACTATATACACAAGTATAACATACCATTTTGGAGATATGCACACACTTTGAGCAAATGGATATTGCAAAGGACAATCAGGTAAATTTTCTATCCAACCATTACCAATGAAATATTCATCGGTAACTGCCCACGCAAGACACACAATTATACGTAGCAACAGTATTCCGATAAATGTCTTTAAAAGAAGTCTATGTACGACACCAGTGTGCAAGATAAAACTATGTGAGTATTATCATTACTGCCAAAAATAACAACGGCTAAACAAATCTAATTGTGCTTTTGCGGCCGCTACAAAAACCAAGAAAAGAAAAATACCTGATTGTTGTTATCAGCGATTTGTTACAAAAACGTTCGTGTGAGTTACTGTCACTGTTAGTATCGTTATCACTTCTACTTTTTTTACTATCGTATATGATCTTTGATTTGAGATCATGCATGTTACGGGGAAAGTCCAGGTCCGGGAATATCTTCTTTAATAATCCGTTCATAGTTTCTGTTTAAAGGTTGTTGTGAGACCCTGTTTCTTTTTTTGACTTAAAACTCTTAAAGTGTTGTTTGTAAAGATATTTGACACACTCTTTAGAAATGCTATGATAACACAACAAAATACCAATATTGTCAAATAATGAAATTGCTTTTTCGATTTTTGTAAAATGTAGAAAATACTTTTGATACTAGAATTTAGAAGAACGTATACAAATGCTTTGTTGGCAAAGGACCGTTCCTGCTCTTGACCTTAGAAAAGAAAAAGGTAATTCGGTGTATGCTTTTTCTTTTTGCAGGTTGTTCAAACTTCGCACAACTTTTATTTGTATGAAACGTTTTCATTCTTTGTTTGAGAATTCTTTTAAGTGAAATCCGACAGAAGTATGCCAGAAGGAACACAGAAAACATCAATTGTCATTTCAATTGACTTTAAGTCTTATGAAACAGTCATTTGAATCACTATAAAAAGACCTGTTGCATATGTATATCAAACAAAGAAACGATCTACTGTCAAAAGATAATTGAATTATGAACAAAATTATTGTCAAGTCTGGAAATCTATTTGATGAAACGCTTCAAATCTGGTGAAAAGAAAACGAAATAACACATCCAATACATTATTTGAAATTGGAAAATATTGAAAACAGTAAACAACAATTCTTAAAAAAAAGACAATATGAACTCATCGAAATTTCATATAAATTTAATCAATTTGTAACATGACATCTCTAGTAATTTGGAATAATTAATTTCTGATTTTGAATGTTTTGAGATTCTATTTGGTGATGATAATATAAGATTTAAAGCAAAACTTTTTCTATCCATAAAGGGTTTGTGTTTTTTGTTTGCTTCTTTGTCTCAAAAACAAAAGAAAAGAAGGAAAATATGATAATTTGTTATAAAAACAGGCAAACCAATTACACTTAAAATATTCAATTAGTAATATTTAAAAAACTTGAACTATTTGTGTTTTTGTTTTCCTTTTTTTTATATTTTTTGTATTTTATTTCACGCTATGCTTTTAATCAAAGTTATTTATGATGAAAATGATTGCTGCTTTGGATGATAATTTAAATTATCTTTTTTTTTGCGGCAATAGCTTTTGATAATTGCAAATCTAAAATTTAAAAAAAAATAAATGTGAAACTTTTTTAGATTATATGCTACTGACGATGCTTTCTATCAGTGCATATATCAAACAATTAGATCTATTCGTTTGTTTTCGTTGGGGCAATATGCTGTTATTCTATGTTGATTCTGTTCTTGAATATATTGTACATATCATGTATTTGTTACAATACTTTTGAAAAGTATTATGTAATGTCGTATCAAATTTACATTTAAGTCTCTTTTTGTTAGTGTTACTATTGACGCATTTCCATTTGAATTTGATCAAGATAATTTCCACTAGTAATATACGAAAGCGGACACATTATAAAAATGATTGATTTTCTTCACAAAAAAACAATATTTAGACCAAATTTTTTTTGAAAATATCTACAGATTGTGGTCTTTAAATATGATTTTTGTTTTTTATTAAATCTTTCATAATTGTTTCAAAAATTTAAATAATTTTTTCGACATAATTTCGTTTTAATAAAGAATTTCTTACTTTTTAAGCTTTTTGACCATTTTTTTCAAATTTTTGCCGTTTTTGTTGTTTTTTGACTGGTTTGTGCTCTTTATAATGTGACATTTTATGTATTAACTTTCTTTTGCATTCTACTGTAGTATGTATATCGATATTATGTGTCTGATTTCGTGTTTGTGCCAACGAATTAGTTTTATTTTGATTGTATTTATAAATATGACAATGACACCAACCCAGTGTAATAGACAATATTAATTTATATTTTAGATAAAAGTTATATATCACCTCCAAACAGTTAAATAATGTTTTTGTATTTTTCTTTGTTTATGTTGCATGTATTTTGTGTTATCTTATCATAGACTTTAAAATATATGTTATAGAAATTAATTAATGAAGTTTCCATCCTTATCTTGTCTTTAATTTATTGCAGCTGGATATACTATGTCATTGATTATTCCGTAATTCAACTTACGAAATAGATTGCGAACGAAGTGAAGTAGTCGAAGCTTTAAGTATAATATCGTTGCTGATATTGGATGAAGATGAACACGACAACAATAAAAAAAAGAAAACTCGAGTTTTTTGTTCAAATTCTAAAGATAGTTTTTTCATTTTTTTAGATTCATCTTTTTCTTTGTGATTTGTCAAGAAAGTACAAAGTTGTAATGTTTTACTTGAATAATGACGAAAAGAAATTTTTTTTTTTGCAGTAAAGATCTCTTTTCCTCTTTCTTAGACTGAAGATTTGAACTAATAATGAAAGTGTGTCGTATTTCGATAGTAAATAGAGATGTGTGTTTTACACTTCAATCAAGATAAGACTTAAAAGAGTTGTACAAATTAAATTTTAAACAAAATCCAAAAAACGAAACAAAGGAGCAAAAGTTGGTGAAAGAAAAAAAGGATTTGGCAGTTCAGGGCGAACTTCCCTTTACAGTGGTAGGAAGAACTTTTAACGGAACTTGGTAACATAAGCTAAATGAGCATTTTAGATGAACTTTTAGCAGCACGTGCTCGTGCAGCTAATAAATATCAACTGTCGAAGCACCAAGAGCAACCAACGGTCAAAGAAGAAAAGCGTGAACAAGAAAAAGTGTCAAAAAACAACGACAGTTACTGGAGTTTCTTTCGTCAAGAAACAACATCCAGTGTAATTGAATGCGCACACCCCCAACACGGACGATGTTTACAATGTTCAGGAAGGATGCTTCTCCACACAAAATTAGAAAAGTGTTTTAAGCTTAGAGACATGTTGAGTCAGAACATGTACTTATCGAAGTGTGAAACGAAGGATATTTCGACGATGCACGAGTATGTATCTCATTGTTGTGGTCTTTATCATTATTGCTTCGAATCATCTCAATCTCAGGAATTCGAAGCAAATAAGAAAAAAGTGAATGAGCTGATTGACATTACACGCAAAGCAGATCCAAAGTCACTTCAAATTACAAATCAGCCAAAGTCATCTTTGCAATACGGAGAAGTGCTATTCTATTCCTGTGCGCACATGGTATTCGATTTGTTGATGCTGTCAAGCAGCAAATTGTTTTCAGAACATATGACATTCATAGATTTGGGAAGTGGTATTGGGAAATCGTTGTTAGCCGTATCTTTGCTCTTTCCAAATTTTCGCAAATGCATTGGTATTGAGATCGTACGTAAATTGCACGAAATTGCATGCAATTCCACGAAAGTTTGGAGTGACTCTCTGAAATTGCAAGATATCCTTGCATCCAAAGTCGAGTTGATTAATGGCAATTTCTTCGACGAGACTTTGATAATCAGCAAATTGTTTGGGTCGGATCACCAAACTACAGTTTCCACTGTTGTGTTTATCGCATCAACGGCATTTTCGGCATCCACGATGACAAAACTAAATGATATGCTGTTGCAATTACTTGACGACAATTTTCAATGTATAAATTATGTCGGGGTTATCACACTTTCCCATCCTCTTCCAGACAAACAAAGGTTCAAAATTTTAAAAACTGATTCTTATCGTATGTCTTGGGGAAATGTCTCTGTTTTTTTCCAACAATACCAACCTCAACTGTTAAAATAAGACAGTGCCATTTTTTTTTAACAAACTGACAAAATGTAAACGATGTTAGCACATAATTTTCTGTTCCGTTGACAACTATTTCTTATCGTGTATCACGTTTGCTCTCTCCTTTTTTCTTTGCTAATTAGAATTGGAGTTTTAGGAAACAACAGTGGCAATGTTAAAATGTAAAAAGAGATCAGAAACAAAATATCATATCGATAGCAATTTTACAAAGTTTTTGAAGAATCGTAATTCTTTGTTGATAAACATACAGAGTATCAAACGAAAGAACAAAGCAATAAATCAAAATGTGAAAATTATTCGTTATTTAACATTGACGAAGCTATTTTTTTCAGACCATTGGCCTTGCTATGTCTCTCGGTTTCGGCAGTTTCCAAGTCTTCCATTGACTTGTCAATGTCGTTTAATAATCCTTCCAAAGCGACTGTTTCTTGTAATTCTCGTGGATTTGTCAGTGGCCCATTTGAGTTGTTGTTGTTCTGTGATTTAATGTCATTCAATCGAATACAAAATTACTTTGCATCAAAAAAAAACAAACAAAAACGAAGCTCAACCGTTGGAATGTCAATCACATCATCATCAATACCACTTCGTGATATTTTTGTATTTTGAAAAACTCGGGCTGTAATGTCAACGACGTGTCTTCCAAAATAAGGATCGGAGGGACTAATTAATGCCATTAAGTGTTGATAATGATTACATCCCTCATATGATATCAACTCCACCTAATGTGAGTTTCACATTTCAAAACAAAAAAAGGTCTTTTTACAATCACTTTTCTCCTTTCGTACATTTTGCATATATCATTTTAAAAAAATTAAACTGGAACACCCAATTGCAGCAATATCTGGTGAAACTTTTGTGTTGACGTTGAAGGCACAATAATGTCTTTCGTGCCATAAATGAATAGAGACTTTGGCCATCTACGCTTGCATTGATTGGCTAAGTCAATTAATGATTTCGAATAATCCGTGTCATTCACAATTTCGTTTTCTTCTTTTTTTTCTTCGCTTTGTTTGTTATCGGCTTCAGAGGTAACAAAACAACAACAAGTGAGAGATGGGGGGGGGGGAAAAAATTCATTTTTTTTACATAAAATACATAAAAGGACAGACTTGAGTCCCCAAACAAGGAAGACATGGATAGACTTGCTTTCCTAGCCCAATTCGAGTGATTCTTTCCGTCAGAAGCACGACCATCTGCAGCCAATCGATGTTTGGCATTGTGCCATTGATTGAGCAACCACGTCGGCGAATATTTTTCAAAGTGTTCGACTCCGTGCATTGCACGAGCCATGGATGACAGAGAGTCCACACCACGATGACATTCATGTTTCAAATGGTCCGCGATATCATAACATCCGGCCAGTCCGACAAAGTAGTTGATATGATCCAACCACGACAAACTTGTATATTGCAATGAAATACAACAGAGTTCGTAAAAGAAAAAGATTTATAAAATGAGGGAATCGAAACTTCCTTCGAATGGCTTCGATCATGGCAATAGCAGCAATATTGGCCCCAGCAGAATGTGCGACAATGTTAATTTTGAGAGGATGGATTTGCAAGACCTGGTGGAATCTGACGATCCATTGCATCGTTTCCTCGATATTGGCGCACATGTCTTCAATCATCCCATCTGGAAACCCGGCGTACGTTGGCACGACAACGGCGATATTCCGATTTGTGAAGGTGGCACCAATACTTGAGGAAAATTCGGGACGGGGTCTTGACCAACCACCTCCTGGAATGAATACAATACACGGGGCCAAGTACATTTCGTCTGAATTTTGAATAGGCTCACGTGGAGGCAGAAACAAATGTAACACCTCTTTTGGATGCTTCTTTGAATAGTGCACGTTCATTATACATATCATTTCTGTTGCACTTCTCTGTCCCTGTTTCAAGTACTGCATATATCACCATCATTGCGAAAAAAAAAAAATTGATTTGACAACTTTGTCTTTTGCTTAAAGGTATATATATGTATATGTGCAAATATGTCCTATTGGATATGCGTATGCAAAGTGCAATGAACGAAAAATTAATTACTTTATCAGGTTCGTGAATGACCAATTCTTTGTAATGTCCTTGTACTACTTCTCTTTCGATTTTTTGTTCTTTGATCCTAATCGATTCAAACGCTTTTTTGGACTGTTGGCTTATCACAGTCGCAATTGTCTGTTCGTCCAACTCATCACTGGATTTTCGGCTCAAATCGCATGCCCCCGTTGATTTCTGAAGACACGCGCGATGAAAGTCTCCACATTGTGCCACTACCTTCCAAAATCGGATCAAGGAAAAGTATTCCCACTGTGCTTTAAACATTCGAAACACCCGCTTGGGATGCCATTGACCGTATTCAACTATTCCCTCAAGTGTTTACCCCAACACCATCGTTTTACGAAGAAAAAACTTTATTCTTTAAATGGTATATGTAAAAAGTAACTTTTAAAAATAGCGTGATCAGGAGGGTATGTCAAATACATCAAGTGGGCAAAGAAATACCAGGCCGGAATCAATGAGACAAACAGCCCAGCAACGTACAGCAGCAACCAAACAATTGTGGACATTTCTTTGCCTGAGAAAGAACTGGCAAAAACATACGCACTGAACAAAGTGCCACAATAAACAGCTGGAAATAACACATATAATACCCACTCATACATTATCGTTTTGATCTCAATGAATCGATTTATATCCTTGCTATCCAAAGAACACAGTAACAAACAAAAATCAGTTTCTGTTAACAATTACAAATTAATATAGCTTTTATTGTTTCGTCCATGTCTGTACAATATTTTCTGGCTTTGAACTGCAGTAATATCGCCAAACATTTGACAAAAAATTATGTAATATATTTATGTGACAGTATTCTTGTAAATCACTTCAGTGAAGCTAAAAAATAAAAAAATGTTGTTACAAAGAAAAAAGATATTAATTTTGGATCAGTTGTTTATTTTATATGTATTTTTGACTCTACATTTCTAAAGTTATAAAAATAATTTTTTGCTTACTTTGTGCATTTGACTTTTCATAATTGTTATTTTCAAGAATGTTTCTATTCAAAAAAAGTACAAAAAGTTAAAAATAATGAAAAATTGAGTCTAAAGGCTCGGTAGTAAAAATGGATTCGCAAAAATAATTGAAAACACTTTTTAAAAAGTGTTAAGCAAACATTTGAGAAAGATTCATTATGCCCGTGTAGTTGTAAAGTATATTTTTTCAAATAAGTTATTTCAAAGTCTGTTAAAAGTAAATGCATGAAGATTAAAAAATTTTATTTTATTATTGAGTGTTGCATACATTTTAACATAATGGATGTAAACATCAGTTAAAGCTTGACTCCAAGAAAAAAAGGAAACCGAAAAAGAGCAAAAAAACTCTTGGTCATATTTTCATCGAGTGGATTTGCAATCAAAAATCGAGCTCGATATTTAAATCAGACAAACCATGCCAAAGAAAATAAAAAAAATAGGAAAGCGCAAAGCGCCACGACGTCGAACGGGAATGACAGAAGAAGACGCCGCAAAAGCAGCGGAACTAAAAGCCAAGCGCAAATTTCGCAAATATTACTACCGAGGAATTGAAGTTGAAAAATTGTTGGATTTGGGCACTCGTGAATTTAAAGAATTAGTGCATGCCAGAGCTCGTCGAAGATTCCGAAGAGGTCTGAGCGATAAACATAAGTCGTTTATTAAACGCTTGCGAAAAGCTAAGAAAAGTGTTCAAGGCACGATCAAAAAACCAAAAATTATTAAAACTCATTTGCGAAATATGATTGTTGTGCCTGAAATGGTAGCCAGTCAGGTCGGTGTTTACAATGGCAAAGGTTATATCCATGTCGAAATAAAGCCTGATATGATTGGTTATTACTTGGCAGAATTTTCCATTACTTATAAGCCTGTTGGTCATGGAAGACCTGGTTTAGGTAGCACAGGATCTGCTAAGTTTATTCCATTGAAATAAAAGAGTTTCAATCTTTTGAAATTTTTTTTGGTGACTTATTGTATCGTGCCTTGTTTTTTGTAAGAAAAAACATCTCCATTTTGTGAGCACATCCGTCGTGCAAATTACTTCTCCGCAAAATCGGTTCAATTTTTACTATTTTGTAACTCAGAGAGGACACTGCCAACTTTTTTTGAAAAACAGTATTTCCGCATTTATTCACTAATATGCAAAAGGGTCTCACAACGAAACTTTAAAAGAAATTTTTAATTACAAGTTAAAAAAAGTAAAAGCCACAAACTAAAAGCTAATTAATTTTGCATTAGTTGAATGTACCATTGTTTTTCGATAAACGCAAATAAAGGGTTGAAAACTTTGTTTGATCTCAAACCAAAGACAATTTGTTTTCTTCCAAAACATTTTACCGTGTACCATGATTTTAAAAAGTTACAATATGGGAAAAAAAGAGGGGTTAATGCAAAAAGCACGTACGGCCTGATTGTTAGGATGCTTGAATCACAAAAAGTAAAACGACACCTCAGACCAAATTAAGAAGAGATAAAAAGATAAGTTATTCGATTGTAGTTAGTTGTGAAATGAGATCCGATTGATGTGTGAAAACTGAACGGTTTGAGATTTATACAATGATAACTCGCAGGTCATTCGAATGTGTTTGGCCTGTTTGAAAGAGAAGAGATGAAGAAGGAGAAAAAAAAGAGGATCAATATATATAACTTTTGCTCGGAAAAACGCGAGCTGTTTTCATGTTCATATTTCATGTCTTTGTCTGTGGAATCAGTGCTATCTTGTTGAACACCTTCTTCTGATGGATATTTACGTTCATTTGACGTGACAGGAGTTCTAAATGAGAGATGGTAATTACAAACAATCAATTTATATTGGTTTTAAGCACAGCCTTCTCTCTTCCCTCCCTCCTCCCTCTTGAATAGTTTTCATCCTTACTCTAACTTTACACTCCACTCCAAGGTGGAGGGGTTCACTCCAGAAATTTTTTTTTTGGAGGAGACGAAACGTTGGAATTTCAATCATCGGGGGACTTTCACTTGTTTTGTTGTCTTCATTCGTTTTGGAATTGTCAACTGTTTGGATCGTTTCAGTTGTTTGAGAAATCTCAGTTTCAGCCCCAGTTTCGGCTGTTTTGGTGTCTTCCGTCGTCTAATGTTTTGTTGTTTGTAAAATGGGCTCAAAGACTTGATTTGTTCAAAACACAGCCAAGATAAGAAAGGGAGATACCAAAGAGCAAAATGGATATTTGATCAAAGTATTGCTTGAAATTCTTTTGTCGGGTAATTGAAACAGTCCATTAAGAACATCTATTTTGTGAGAAAATTTTTGAGTGTTTAAAAAAAAAGGAATAAAGAAATGAAACAAACCAACCAAAAGCGTCTCTCGTTAGCATTGGCAACAACGATTGCTTATCCATTTGCTTAAGCAAATGACCTTCTTGTGTCACCAGCTCTTGCTTGTCTCCCAACAAATAGGGAAATGGAAAGATCTTGAACAGCAACATCCACAAACAAACTCCAAGACACCACATGTCTGCCTTGAAAGGATTAAATCCTGTTTCGTCCATATTATCCATCTTTCCCCCCCAAGCATGCATATACGTATAAATTGTATGCGTGTGTATGTTTCCCTCGAAAAAGCAACACAAAACTTCTGGTGGAAAATATGCTATTTTGCCGGTACGATAATTCAGACGGATCTGATCATTCACTTCAAGAGCTGATCCAAAATCAATGAGTTTGATGAAAGGTCTGTTGGATTGTCCCTCTTTTTTTTTTTTTTTTAAATAAAACATGTGAGTGCTCATCGCTCCTCCCGTCCTTATCTTTCTCTTCCAAAAAAAAAAAAAGGTGGCTATGATTGTTGTTTGGGACGTCAAAACAATAGCATACTAGCGATAACAAAGTTTTCGAGAGAAATATCAAGATGAGCAACGCCATTAGAATGGAGCCAATCGACGATGTCTGCCATTTGCGCGAAGATATGTTGCGCAGCCAAGAAGCGCTTGAAGCTGTGTACTTCATCCGGACTACAGAATTGGCGAATGTTTCTTCTCCCCCTGCACCACTTTTGAAAAGTGGCAATAGGTTCCATGTTTGGGTACAATACATATGATAAATATTGGCAGACATTCATACTCCGATGGACCCCAAATCGTTCCCATCCGCACTCACAAAATTCCGTCGCCAAATAGTAGTCTCCCAATGCTCCTGGGGTCTCCCAATGAGTAATATATCGAGAAATCCCTATTTTGCGTGTGTATATGTATATGGCATTCTGTTACAACAGTATACGTTTGTTTTTTTTTTTTTTTTTTT
>ASPP01026197.1:0-12706 GCA_000512085.1 Reticulomyxa filosa
TATTATTATTATTATTATTATTATTATTATTGGTAGTGGCAGTAGTAACAGTAGAAGAAGAAGACAACGGAGACGATGGAGATGAAGGAGAAGAAATAACAGTTGCAGCAGTAGAAGAAAGTAGGGCAGTGACAGGGCCTTTTCCTTTTTTTGAGGTCGCCTGGATTAGATTCGATGCTTCTCTGGGGTTGATATTACAATGCTTGAAAAGATATGTCGCATCACCTCGATTTTCGATGGGGGCTGCGAAATTATGGCCGGTTTCCAATACCTGCGAACCACACCCCCAAGGCCTTACTCCGACATGGCGGAGTTGGGTCCCTTTCGTTTGGAAGGAATCGTATCTGTTGCTTGTGCTTTCGACACGGGGCGTGTGGGGCCGGGCAGGTATTTCCTTTTGGAACGCAGCAAATATCTGCTGTTTCTCGACCAAAGATAGGAGAATCTATTTTTATGGGTAGAATTGCTTGGAGAAATAGGAAAAAATTTGACACGATTTTTTAATTATCTGAGGAAACCACGAGAAGTACGCTCAAACTAAAAAAAAAAAGGTCAGTTTTTTGGCTGCCTACGTGGTAGTCAGAGTATCGTGTTGGAATTTAATTACTACTAGGTGATCGGGATGTTGTTTGATGTCAAATACTTTTTCAAACATTAAATTAAATAGGTACATGTGAAAGTCAAATTGTTTATTTTTAACAACATCTTACACGAGCTTGTATCTGTTTACACGAAGCAAGGCAATGAAAGTTGTTGGTATCATGCCTCGATTTGAAGGGATATTATTTTGGCAAAAAAAGGTTTAAATTGATCCACATTAAGACGAGTAGTTTCCAAAACAGGACAAAAAAACGACCACTAATAATGTATCTGTTCCAAAAAGAACAAATTGAACCTTCAAATAAGAAAGGATCGTGAAAGATATTGCAAGCAATAGATTTTGCCGTCAATTGTTTAGCGATTCGGACATGAATTGAAGCCCATTTAAAAAACTTGGAAATTTAATTTTTAAAAGTTAATATCAAAAAATTAAGTCTTGGTATCATTCTCAATCTTTGTTTAATGAAAATACCACGCTGGAAACTTAAACCAGGAATTAAATCACTTGATTGTCACAAAACGAATCTAGTGATGTCACACAAAAGTGTTAATAGACTAATTGAAAAAAGTATTTTGCAAAGCTAATCAAATTTTTGACCGTTTTTTTTCCAACGAATACCAGGGACTTGTGCTGGTAGTTTCAACGCTAAAAAAATTCTTAAACAAATTCACTGAGATAAGTAAATGGAAAGCATTGAGCAGAAAGCAAACTTGGACATTCCAAATCCTTTTCAAACTTTGACTTGTTTGCCAATTTCACCGCGACAAACTCAATGCGTGGCTTACAAAGACGAATTTCTTATTTGTGGGGGCTGTGAGACTAATGAATGTTATTCTTATCATACGATTAAAAATCAGTACAAATACATTTGTTCTTATCCAAGTAATGTTAATATATTTGGGCATTGTGTAGTGAAGTATGTAAACAACAATAAAGATACAAATAAAAGTGATATCACTTTGCTATCCTTTGGTGGACAAGATGGAAACAAAATAAAACATACATTAATAATGAACTATGTGAGTGTTTGGAATGATGAAAATGAAAATATAAAAAAACATTGCAATGAATGGACCCCCTTTATCGATAATAATAATGATAACAAAATTATAATTGGAAGCCATGAAGATGATTATCAAGGAGCACGTGCAATAATTGGTGGCAGTGATAATCATTTATTATTTATAACATATCCTCCAAAAAATATTAGTATAGCCAATTTAAATACTTTAAAGTATATTATGCACGAAGATTTACCAATTGATTCAGAAACAAGAAATCATTGTTTCATATCAAAGGAAAACAAAAATAAAAATAAAAATAAAAATGAAATGTTGTTATTTTGTAAAAATACAGGATTGTCAATTAAATATGATGAAGATAATAATACACTTGAATTTCATAAAATACGAGTTTGTGCATCTCTTAAAATGTCTGAATCTTATGGATATATATACATAAATGATTTTATATTATTTTTTGGCGGTGATGATCTTAGCATTTCAGATAAAATTCACAAATATTGTATTACAGAAAATAAATGGATTCAATATGAACAAACGTTACCAGTTTTATTGGAAAATTGTACGGCCGTATTAGCCGAAAATGCTACATTTATACACATTCTTGGAGTGATCAATGGAAGCGAAGAATCAATACATATGAAAATAAATGTCAAAGAATGGATGAAAGAAGGAGGACGACAGCAACAATGGATGATGGAAGATAAAGAAATAGTAGACCTTGAAGAAATCAATATTGAATTGGAAGAAATGAAACCACATTTAGATATTAGAAAATTGAAAGTTGAGAAAATATTAATTATTTTTTTATTTTTGTTTGTGTGACATAAAACATTAAAAAAAAAAAAAAGAAAAAGAAAGATGTTGAAACAATAATTGAACACTGGAATCGCTTAGCATTGACTAACAAAGCCGGATGGGTTAATGATTTTAACATAATTATTTTACGCTATATTCTGGTATGTTTGTTTTCTTTTTGTATGTTTTACATTTGGTGATAACTCACAACACACATAACAGCTAAAATATGTTAAACCATTAAAAGTATTCCAAGGATATTCCGGGAATGTGCGTAGTATAAAATTTTCCCCAGATTGTTCAAAAATTATTTCAGCTTTGGATGATAAAACAATAAGAATATGGGACATAGAATCAGGGAACGAAATTGAGGAACTACAAGGTCATTCACAATTTGTCAACGATGCAGAATTTTCACCAGATGGGACAACAATTGTATCATGTTCACATGATAAAACTATTCGATTATGGGACGCAAAATCATTTGCAGAAATAAAACAATTTACGGGACATACTAGTGCCGTAAAGAATGTAACGTTTTCATCAGATGGAAAAACCATAATGTCTTATTCATATGATAAAACAATAAGGATATGGGATGTACATTCTGGTCAAGAAATTCAAAGATTGAGAGGCCGTGAAGATCATGTAAATGACTTAAAATTTTCATTGGATAACCAACAAGCTATGTCAATATCACCCGGCGGGACCATTGAAATTTGGGACATACAATCAGGGAAAAAAATACTTGAATGGAAAGAAGATTGTGATTATGCAATTTTGTCTAAATTTTCTTTTGATGGATGTCGTATCGTTGCGTATTCAACTTATGGAATGTTTCGAATATTAGATGTAGCAACAGGAACCGAAATAAAACTATTGGAAGGATATTTTGATAGAATACATGACGTACAATTTTCTTCAGATGGACAAACTGTGGTCTCATGTTCAGTTGACGCACTTCGATTGTGCGACATTCAATCAGGAATTGAAATACAAACGTTGAAAGAGCCTTTCAGTGGAATGATAATGATTAACATTTCATCAGACGGAAAAATGATTGTAGCAGCTTCTTATGATCAAAAAATTAGATTGTGGGGACTACTATAAACAGATAGTGCACATTCAAAAGACAATATTTATTGATTTATCTATTGAATGTTTCAAAGATTAGAAAAATTTGGGACTGCCCTTTAGTTCATCTAATTAATTGAATGACAAATGTTTTTTTGCTCCTTCACAAATCATTTTTGTCAAGCAATAGAAAAATTATTCTTCAAAATCAA
The DNA here is from genome assembly GCA_000512085.1 of Reticulomyxa filosa. NCBI lineage: Eukaryota > Foraminifera > Reticulomyxidae > Reticulomyxa > Reticulomyxa filosa. The sequence continues at coordinate 3,708 of ASPP01026197.1, forward strand.
TAAAAAAACTGATAACATCCGAATTGCAAGCATTACGGAAAAAAAAGTGAGTCTCCCTTCTAACTATTGTTCTGTCGTTGACATCCAACAGTACAAGTTAAGAGATCTTTATTGCTCATCACTTGTCTTAATTACATCGTCATCAACGATTGATTTAGGATTAAGTGTGAGATATTTTGCGTTTTTTCGTTAACTTAAAAAAGTAGTATATAATAAATAATGTGACACACTACAAAGAGAGCATCAGTGCATTCGAAGGTATGATTATTAGATGGGAAAATACTGAACAAGGTTAAGCCAATTAAAAAGAACTCAAATAAAAAAAGGGGGACGCACATATGCGTTGCATAAAAGAACGTGTATTAAAAAATAGTGAGCATTTGGAAAAAACGTAATCCAGTGCAGTCGATATTAGCGACTTAACATTGTCCATAGAAACGCAAGATGCAATAGTTATCAAATTTTTTGGGGGGAAAAAAAGAATGTTCATTATTTTTGTTACTGTTGTGCATATGACTGTCTTGCAATGCACAGACCAAAGAAGGGATCTCTATCTTTGCATACAAGGATGAAAAAAAAGTGAGTTCCCTGGACAACAAAAAGGAGAAGCTTTTAGGGGGAATGCAACCAGTTGTGGAACAAGGAAGATACGAAATGGAGATGAAAATGCTTAAACGAGTAGGTGGCAACTTAGTCAAAGAAGAAGAGTGGGGGAAACATCTCGAAGAAAGTAATGGGGATGTGTCCATAGTAATTGAAAAAATGGTCTCCACATTAATGCTCCAAAAAGTTATTTTAATTGTCGATATATATAAAAAAAAAAAAAGATTAAATACAAATACTTAATTGGCAAATAAAAAAAAAAAAAAGACAAAAAATGAACAAGAAATGGAAACGAGTAAAGAAATGGAACCAAAGTTAGATCAATTAAAAAAAGATGATGAAAAAGTAGAGATTGGGGAAACTAAGCCTGGAATTAATTTGCAAGGTTATTGCATAAATCAAGATTGTTTGGCAGCAAAGGCAAAACTTCCGGTATGGGTAAATATTGGATTTGGTGATACTTCATTTTATTCTGACAAAACACGCTATTGCTGTCCAGATTGTAGACAGCCCACTGTTACTTCGGTTGTGAAAGTGCTGTTTTTCAATTCAGAACATTCCATCACTTCAAGTGATAATTCAATTCCTGTGAAAGATAATTATTATCAATGCTTTTATGTAATTCAACCGAAATTATTTTATGAATTGAAATCAAACAAAATTAGACAACACACAATAAATTTGGACGATTTAATTACTCGAAGTGAAGATGCAATGACGAGTAATGAGATACTCAATTTGGTAGCGGAATTGCAGAAATATTTAATAACGGTTGTAAAACCATCCAAAGTGAAAGATAAAACAAGATTATTAGAAAAAATTCAATATGATTATAATGGAGACTATAATCAAGTATTTGATGTTGGGAGATTTACTATTTTGTGTGACAATCCTACCAAACTGCAAACAGCAGTGGCTGTGGTAAAGAAAGCAGAAAAATTCAATTTAATTGTATCTGAAGATAAAGATTTTTTTGAAAGACAATCAAAGACACATCACAGATTTCATAATATTAAATTATATGTCCCAAAACATGATGTATATGTAGAGATGCAAGCAACATTAAAACATTTTACAACATTAGAAGGATACACTGTTATTGAGAATCCAAAATTAAGTCATTTATTTTATGAACACATTAGGGCATGGAAACCAAATAACCCAAACGAGGAAGATTTGAAACAAGCAAGCGATGAAACATTAACCAAGATTAATGATATCATTTGCGAGTGGATCGATGGCAAGGCAATACAAAAAATAGCAAACCGTTACAAATCCTCTTCTGAAATTGGAATACTAAAGCCATCACAACTATCCAAAAAAAGTCATGAAGAAATCAATAAAGATGCAATGTTGAAAATGTCACAATTTGTATATGAACAACTTTGTAAATTTACTCCAGAGAAAACAAAAGGGAAAGCAATTTATGTGATTTTATATGAATATTATAAAAAATATGTTGTTGGAAATAAAAATCCAGCAAGTTGTGCTGATTTTGCTTTGATATTACAAGAGGCAAGAATACAAGAAATGGAAGGAGATGTAACTATTTCACAAGCTCTTGACATGTATGTATCATTACAGGCAAATAGTTATCCGTATGTGGATGATACTGACAATGAAAAAGATGATTCATACGATTGTCATCGACATGTTATTGAATTTTTGGGAAAAGAAGGTGGTGAAGAAAAGTATCATGAACAACAAAAAAGAAAAGTAATGGTAATTCAAGGAAAATCAGGATCAGGAAAAAGTTTGTTTTGTCGATATTTGGAAGAGACATTGTGGAATAATTATAATTCTAATTTAAAACAATCTATTCCTGTTTATATTTCATTTGCAAAAATATATAACAAAAATAATGAAAAAGATATTATTTTACAAACATTACAAGGAAAACGCATCAATAAAGAAATTATGGATGTAATTCGTGAAAAAGCGTCATTTGTATTTATTATGGATGGATTTGATGAAATATTTGATAAATATAATAAAACTGATGATAATAATAAGTATTTTTATGATCATTTCAATTTGAATCAATGGAATGCAAAAGTAATTGTTACTTGTAGAAGTAAAGTCTTAAATGAAGAAGATATTACGTCTGCTTTAATTGGTATCAATAAAAACAATACATCAATGATGTATTTATGGCCGTTTACAAAACAACAAATGCACAGTTACATTGAAAAATTTGTAACCATGACATTTAAAAAAAATAATAATAATAGTAATTGGACAGCAAAAAAATATGAAGAAACATTGAATAATTATCCAAATTTACAAAAAATGGTAGAAGAGCCATTTCTTCTTCAGCTTATCTTGACTGTATTGCCGTTATTAGTAAAACAATATGGCATAGGAAGCAGAATCTCAAAAGCGCAAATATATGATGTATTTAATGATCAATGGATTGATATTCACATACAACAATTAATTTCCAAATTAACAGAATTACGAATTCAAATGAACAGCAATAAAACTAAATCAACATTCGAACAATATTGTCTTGATTTAGGATTTGATAGTTTTATTCATGGAAATCAAGTCGCAATTGAATCAGATTCTCAATACGAAAATAATGAAGATGAAATTTGGTGTAAAGTAGATCCAGAAACGGAAAGCGATTTTATGAATGAAAAAAAGGAAGCAATAGCAATAAATGAAATTATTAATACTTCCATTGAAAAAACACAAGATGTTTGGAAAAAGTATTTCAATGATGACAATCTTGCCAAATATGTATTAAGAAGGGTTGGTGATAACAAATATCAATTTTTGCACAAATCATGTCAAGAATATTATGCCGCACAAAAAATTATATTTGATGTCATTCCATGGCAACCTAATGTTATTGATGATATTAATGTCAATAATCACTTGTTTCAACAACAATTTGAAACATGTATCCCAAAATTGTCTATTAATTACAAATTATTAAATGAAGAGTTAGGAATTATTCAATTTATTGCGGAAAGAGTTCATGACACAAATCCAATATATGTAAATTTAAAATCAAGGTTATTTCGAATTATTGAATCATCTAAGAGTAATGAGAATACTTGTATTGCAGCAGCAAATGCCATAACTATACTTAATACTGCACGTGTTAGTATGAGCTATCAAAATTGGGATAACATTAAAATACCATATGCTGTCTTAAATCGATCTTTCCTTGAAGGAACAAGTTTTAAAGGGGCCATTTTAGATCACGTGCATCTTGTACAAGCATGTCTTAATTACACCAATTTTACAAATGTATCAATAAATCAAGTTCATTTTGGTGAGTATGCATACTTTGAAGGAGATTCAGATTGTATTAATTTTGTGCAATTTTCACCTGATGGATCCACAATTGTATCAGGCTCAAGTGATAAAATAATTCAACTGTGGAATGTCTCATCGAGAAAACAAACTCGATTATTAAAAGGACATTCAGATAGTGTTTCTTGTGTACAATTCTCACCTGATGGATCCAAGATTATATCAAGTTCATTAGATAAGACAATTCGACTATGGGATGCTTCATCTGGGAAACAAATTCGAGTGTTAGAAGGACATTCAGATGCAATAAATTTCATACATTATTCATTTGATGGATCTAAAATTGTATCAGGCTCTCAAGATAAAACCATCCGATTATGGGATGCATCATCCGGAAAACAGCTTCAAATACTGGAAGGGCATTTGGATCATATTTATTCTGTTCAATTTTCTTCTGATGGATCGACAATTGTGTCTGGTTCAAATGATAAGACTATTCGGCTATGGAGTACATCTTCTGGTAAACAAATCCAATTATTGGAAGGACATTCGCATGGTGTTCTTTCTGTACATTTTTCACCTGATGGATCTAAACTTGTATCAGGTGCATTTGATAAAACCATTCGAATATGGGAGGTTTCATCTGGAAAGCAACTTTTATCTTTCGAAATTCACACAAATCGTATTTCTTCTGTACAATTTTCCCTGATGGATCCAAAATTGTATCAGGCTCAGACGATATGATTATTCGTTTATGGGATATTTCATCTCGTAAAGAACTTCATTTGTGGAAAGGCCATACAAATACAATTGCTGCTGTACAATTTTCACCAGATGGGTCAAAAGTTGTGTCAAGTGCATTCGAAAAAACGATCCGATTATGGGATGTATCGCCCCAAAAACAAATTCAAACATTGGATGGACATTCCGGTCATGTTTATTCTGTTCAATTTTCATTTGATGGGTCTAAAGTTATATCAAGTTCAGATGATAAAACAATTCAATTAAGAGATGCGTCATCTGGAAAAAGAATTCAAACATTGGAAGGACATTCCAATGTTGTTATGTCTGCCCAATTTTCACCTGATGGTTTCAGAGTTGTGTCAGGTTCATCGGATAACACCATTCGATTATGGGACGCATTATCTGGAAAACAACTTCAATTATTAGGGGGACATTCGGATGCAGTTAATTCTGTTCATTTTTCATCTGATGGATTAAAAATTGTTTCAGGTTCTCAAGATAAAACTATCCGATTATGGGATGCAGCATCTGGGAAACAACTTCAAATATTGAAAGGACATTCAAGTAGTATTTATTCTGTTCAATTTTCTCCTGATGAATTCACAATTGTATCTGGTTCTGATGATAATACTATCCGATTGTGGGATGTATCAACTGGAAAACAGCTTCAGATATTTAAAGGACACTTAGGCAGTATTTGCTCTGTCCAATTTTCTCCTGATGGATCAAAAATTGTATCAGGTGGACATGATAAGACAATTCGATTATGGAACGTATCATCTAGAAAAAAACCTCGATCATTGAAAGGGCATTCATCTACGGTTTCTTGTGTGCAATTTTCGCCTGACGGATCAAAAATTGTGTCCGGTTCGTGGGATATGACCATTAGATTATGGGACGCATCTTCTGGAAAACAGCTTCAAGTATTGAAAGGACATTCATGTACTGTCAGCTTTGTCCGATTTTCACCAGACGGATCCAGAATTGTGTCATGTTCAACTGATAAAACCATTCGATTATGGGGTATGTCACCTGGAGGAAGGTGTGCTGATAATGTTATTCCTGAGCAAATACCATCTAATGATTCCAAAATTGTATCAAATTCAGGTAATAAAAGTTCTCGATTATGGAATTTGTTTTCACGACACAATGTAGAACAGTCAAATTCTTCAAAGAATGTCAATGCTAATGAAAAACATTGGAAGTGTCTTTGGCAGGGTGGTGTTCAAAGTCGCGGTTTGTCATTAGAAGGAAGTACCTGGAAGGGTGCGAAAGGCTTAACTTCGGTGCAGATGTTACTTGTAGGACAACGTGGTGGTATCTTTTGATGATCATTTTATTTATTCTTTTTTTGTTAAAAAGCAAGAGTTGGACTTTTTTTATCTCTGAGCAGTTTTGTTATTTTATTAAGCATCATTTAGATTTTTAGCATATTGAATATGAATGTTTCAAAAAAATATCAATCTCATCTTTAAACTATCTAAGAAACGAACGCAATATCAACAAAGTATACAAATCAGCGCAAATGTTTCGAACGAATAGATAGTTAACATAAAAAATTTTTATATGCAAATATTTACATGAGAACCTCAGTTAAAAAAAAAAGAAATGATTGTAGCTAGTTCCATATTTGAATAGCATGATCATTAGAACATGTGACAATTGTATTGCCATCAGGAGAAACATCCATTCCAATGATAGAACTGGAATAACCTTCTAATGTTTGCATTTCTGTTCCTGATATTATATCATATGAACGAATTCTCTCATCGTTAGAGGAAGTAATAATAGTTTGACAATCAGGAAGGAATTTAATATCAAAAATAGAATGTGAAATAGTTTGTAATGAATGTAATTGTTTTCCTGTTTCAATGTCCCATAATCGTATTGTATTGTCATAAGAGCAGGATAAGATACATTTATTATCTGGGGAAAAAATAGCACGCATAATAGCATCAGAATGTCCAGTAAATTGTTTTAAAATATTACCAGATTGAATGTCCCATAAGATAATAGTATTATCATTAGATGAAGATAAAATGTTTTGACCATTAGATGAAAATTGTACACTTCTCACAATATCAGAATGTCCTTTTAATTGTTGAAATTGTTTACCAGAATTAATATTAAATATTCTAATTGTTTTATCATTAGAACATGTGACAATAAGAATACCATCTGGAGAAAAATCTATATCCCATACAGGATCTAAATCTCCATCTTCTATTTTTATTAATTTTTTTTCTGTTTTTATATCCCATAATCTAATTGTTTTATCCAATGAAGAAGATACTATCATATCACAATACGGTGAAAATTTTGCTAGTAATACATAATCTAAATGTCCTCTAAATGTTTTTATTTGTTTTCCTGACATTACATCCCATAATCTTACTGTTTTATCATTTGAAGATGAAACAATTTTATTGCCATCTGGTGAAAATTTTACACTTCTAATTGAACTTGTGTGTCCTCGTAAAACTTTTATTAATTTGAAATATTTTGTCTAGATATTTATATATATTTATATACATACATATATTATATATTATGTATGCATATATAATTGTTTCATATACTTAACATATTTTGTCACAATTCTATCAAAATCATTAATCCATCCTACTTTGATATCCAAAATTCGCAACCAATTTTTAATTATCAATTTTATCAATTGTTTAGACTAGTTTTTTAATAAAAATATCTTAACGAATAATTAATATCTTTTTTTTCCAAAGACAAGGACTTACCAACTGTGGTGTTGTAATCTCTTCTTCGTTACTAGTAATAGAGGTAATAGGAAGAACACCAACAGGAGGGGCAGCAACAGGAGCTGGAGCGGCAGCAGAAGCGGTAGTAATAAGAGCAGAAGCAGTATTAGGGGTAGTCATTTCTTCCACTGCTCTTTTTTTGCGACAAGCAAAAGAAGATCAATCACAAACTTCTAAAGGATAAATTTCTTGAGCTTTCTAGGTCTCCACGACGGAAAAAAGCTACAACTTCAGTTTTTCACTCTTTTATCTATTTTATTTTTATTTCGACTTTATGTAAGATTTCAAGTGAAACAAGCAAAGTTATAACTTGTCCACAATTTCGTTTCAGATGTATTTTTAACGACCAGAAAAAATTGTATCACCAAAATTTCATACACTTATACTTACAAATATAATGTACAAAAGCTTTAAAAAAAAAAAGTAGTATTGAAGAGAATTACGAAAAGCAAATTTTTTTGAACGAGTTAAAGTAAACTCTGCCATCTACAAAAAAAAAAAAGCGAAGAAAAAGAGGATGAAAGCATGCAATAAAAACAAAAGCAAAAAAAAAAAAAAAGAAAAACACTATTCCCCAACAAGAAAATAAGCGATGACCGATGAGACATTAGTTTGCGAGCAGTCAAGGACTTGATCAAGGACATCAACAAACTGAGCAAGGATAAGCTTTCCGCTTGGACTTTTAAGCCAATGATGTCGTGCATTAAAAATGAGTTTACAAATAAATTCATAGAGAAAGATTAAATCGTTATCCCAATGCAAATTGAACTGAGTATGCCTAGCGACATATTGAGAACAGAGTGATTGAAAAGCTTTAGTAACGGCAAACTTACAAGTGGAGTCCTCTTTCAAAATTGGCAAAAGTTCATCAAAGAACGTGAAATGAAAGTCAAGAAATGCCCCACATTCTGAGACACACCAATAAATAAAGTTAAGATCAAGTTGGTCCACTGACATTAGCGTGTCTTTTTCTGTTGCATTCGAACCGATTTGCTGCTGCTGTGCAAATATTTGGAGTTTGTTCATATGCATTGTTGCTTGTACGTTAAATTTGTTTTCGTCTCTGCTCCTGTCATTCGATAAATGGGCAACATTCCAAACTTTTCTCTCCAAAATCGAATCGATTCTTTCTGCTGCGAGTTCTTCGATCTCATCCATTGCAAAGCCTTGGCGTCGATATTTCAAGACAAGCGACAACACCGGAATTCTGTAAGCGGGGGATAACATACGTACACGGTCGGAAAAGGATTGGAAAGGGTCTTCCGCAAACAAGTTGTCGCTGCAAGACATATTTAAACCTGTTTTCTCAATTAGATACTCCATTATTGTGAGCTTGTCTTTCAATGTTTCGTCACTTCTGCAATGCCACAATTTGTCAAAACATTTTCCCAAACTTTTTGACCAAAAGTTCCGTGGAAATTTTTCAGCGTTTCTTTCAACAATGCCAAGTTTCTTGTTTCACAACTTGACAACAACTTGTTTTCTGCGTCGACAAAGATTTCTTTCTCTTTTTTGCCACGATTTTTACTCTTTCTTGGCATATGTCTGTTGTCAGGCAGTTAAGCAAAATATTGATAATATATTTATCAAAAAAAAAAAAAAAAAAGGAATTTCAGG
>ASPP01026239.1:0-22593 GCA_000512085.1 Reticulomyxa filosa
TTATTTCTTTAGAATGATTAAATTTTTTTTTTAAAAGTATGTATCTTTTTTTTTTAGAAGTAAAAACGTTACAACTTAAAAGTTGCTATTTTTTATTGAGTTAAAGGTTAATTCTATGTGGCATTTTGTTATTACGTTTCACAAGCAACAAGGATTTGGTAAGATAAGCGTTTTTGAAAGATATTGCTGAAACCTTAAAATTATTTGTTGTGTGTATGACTTGTATTTGAAATAGTCGGAAGAAAAGAAATTAAGGTAATTATTAAATATTGGGTTCGAATATTAAACATTAAATTAGGTTGAACTTTGATTTTAACAACTTGCTGCCAAATTTGTTATGTTTTTTACTTTTTGTTTTTATCATTTAATTGTACTATCTTTATACAATGAAATGCAAAAGAAAGTTGACATAAAACGGCACCTTATAGAGATGATGATTTTCTTCATGAAAAAACAACATCCAGACATAATTTTTAAAAAATTCTCCAAATGTTTTGCACCAATTTTTCAAAAAAAATTTTCATAAAGAAAATCTATCATCTCTATAAGGTGCTGTTTTTGTATCAACTTTTTTTTGCATTCTACTGTAAAATAAAAATCTAAACTTTCTAAAAACTTTAATGTTGTTTTGCAATAATTAAAAACGCAAGATAAGTAATTGATTTATTAACAAATTACATATAATAAAAACTAAAGACAATCAGTATTCTGAAAGATAGAAAGATTTTTATTATGCTTGTTGAACTGAAGTTGTTTTTTTCATTATTAAAGCTAGTAGTCATTCTTTGAAATTGATGATAAATATCTCACTCAATATGTGAATGTAATAAAGAATCCCTTCAAACAACAATGATTTTTGTTGATGAACAAGAAATTTCTTATTTCAATTATTACAAAAATTATGAATTTTTTTTAACAGATTTAAGAGCTGAAAAAAACTTACAAACAAGAGAAAAAGGGGTTTAAAAAAAAATGGGTTAGAAGAAAAACTTTTAAAAAATTTTTCAAATAACTGAACGTTAAGTATGTCTTACAAAGCTTTTCTTTGCTTTGAAGAAGAGACGCATGAAGTAACACTTTCATCTTTGAGCTTAAAAAGTTTGGAAGCTGAAGTAATAGAACTACTCAACGCAACAACTATTAATGATAATGATTTTAAAATTGTTGATAACAATGGTGAAGACGTTACCAATGATGAAGAATTAAGAGCTGCATTTAAAGTGGAACCTGTTTTCTTTTTTATTTACAGTTTTGTTGTTAGTAATTTATTTATTTTTAAAAAAATTGGAAAAAAAATAGGCAGTGGCAATGATACAAAGAAATATCCAGAAGAAAAAAAAAGAGAAGAAGATAGTGTTAGCAGTGATGACAGTAATGACAATGACGACAAGTATGATGACGATGATGATTATGATAATAATAATCATGATAATGATGAATGTTATAAAATTGTAAATCCATTGGTATTATTGACAGGAGCTGCAAGATATGACACTTTAAATTATTTACCCAAAGTAAACAAAGATTTGATGATGATTAAAGACTTATTTGAAGAAATATATGAATACAATGTATGCTGTACTTATAATCCAAATCATCCTGAAAGTGACACATTAACATTGAATGAATTAGATATTTTTTTGAAGAACCATCATTATTATGATAACAATTGGGATTCATTAATATTTGTATGGTATGGCTATGGTAATACAATATCAAATGAAGGAGATGTGTTAATAACATCAGATGATCATAAACATAAATCATTTAAAAAGATACAAGAATTCTTTGCAAATATGTTTTTACATAAGCCAAAGATATTTATTAAAAATATATATAAAGAAAATAAAGAAAAACAACAACAACAGCAATTGTATAATAGCGAATCAGATACTTTTATAATATCGTCAATAACTCCTATGAAATTGGCATCTAATCATAATAATATAAGTCATTTTACCGAGTGTTTTTATAACATTATGTCACAAAGCAGTATATCATTGGAATCATTAAAATCACTAAATGATAATTTGATATCAATTAATAAATTAATTAAACAAAAGCTATTAAAAGGACAAACTAATGAAACTGTAATAAATTGTGATAAAAATATATTTCTTTATAATAATTATTTATTAAATATAGGCATTGAGATGAATAAAAATCATCCATGGAATGAAGCAAATAAAATAGCACATGAAATGATGAATGAAATGATAGATGAAAAACAACAAGGAATAATAGTTGTTTCAACAAATATTGATAAATTAGCAAAATCAAATAATAAATGGTTTTGGCAAGATATGCCATTTACAATGATGATAAATTCAATAGAATATATGAAAAAAAAAATATAATTGGGCCATATTCAATTTGTGTATTTCATTCAAGAAAAATAATATTTGATAACATTGTAATTGATGGATGCGTTTATGTTATTGATTGTATTATTGATGGTTATGGAAAAAATTATATTACTAAACAACTTATCCACACTGATAATTCTATTATTCAATGTTTTTTTTATTCTTATGTTTTTATTTATTCTTGGCCTATTGATATAGTAAAATCAATAAATTTAGGAATAGATGAATTAGATAAATTAGATGAATTAAAGTTTAATAAAGCAATACAATATTTTCATTTTATACTTTGTTTTAAATTACAAACATTATGTAATGACGATTACGATGATGATATTATAATGGCTTATGCGTGGTTAGGTAGAGCATATGATGATAAAAAAGAATATGACAAAGCAATTAAATATTATAAAAAAACACTAAAAATATATTTAAATAAAGATAAATATAATAATGTTGATGTTGGAACTTTATATAATAATTTAGGGAGTATTTGTTATTATAAAAAAGAATATAATAAAGCAATAAAATATTTCAAAAAAGATTTAAGAATTAATAGTAATAATAATAATGATCTTAATATTGCAACATCTTGTGGTTGGTTAGGTTTAGCATATAGAGGAATAGGAAAATATAATAAATCATTAAAATATTTTGAAAAAGCATTACATATTGAATTAAAAACATTTGGTATTTGTCATACAGATGTTGCTACTTCCTATAGTAATTTAGGAATGACTTATAATAAAAAAGGCGAGCATAATAAAGCAATTGAATATTATAACATGTCATTGAATATTAGATTAGATAAAACAGGATATTGGCATATTGATATTGGTGCTTTATATAATAATTTAGGAAGTGCATATAATAGTAAAGGTGAGTATGGTAAATCTATTGAATATTATAAAAAGGCATTACCTATTTTTTTATATAGATCTAAATTTGAATATAATCATTATATTCTTATTGGATTATATAGTGGTTTAGGACTTGCATATAAAGATAAAGGAGAATATAATAATGCAATTCAATATCTTAAAAAATCTTTAGATATTAACTTAAAAACATTAGCACATGATAATCCTTCAATTTCTGTTGCATATAATAATTTAGCATGTCTTTATAAAGATAAAAAAAAATTTAATAAAGCAATTGAATATTATAAAAAAGCATTAAAAATTGTTTTAAAAAGTGATGGTCATCATCGTGATATTTCTATTTATTATAATAATTTAGGACAATGTTATTATATTAAAAAAGAAAATGTAAAAGCAAAAAAATATTTTGAAAAATCATTAAAAATTAAATTAGATACAGTAGGATCTGATCATATTAGTATCGCTAATTCATATATTAATTTATCATATATTTATTGTTATGAAGGACAATATAATAAAGCATTAGAAATTGCCAAAAAAGCGTTAGATTTAAGATTAAAAAAATTAGATCGTAATCATCCAGATGTTGGTGCAGCATATCTTGCTTTAGGAGATATCTATCATGAAAAATTTGATATAATAAATGCAAGAAAATATTACGAAAATTCATTGTCTATTTATACTCAAAAATTAGGTACTAATCATCCTAAAACAAAAAATGTAACAGCTACATTACAAAAATTGTAATTGTATCATTTATTCATGTGTTTGTGTTGATTTGATCAATTAAAATTTGATCCAAATATATTGTAGTAAATTACTGCTTAGAGAAAGCCTTTGTTAAGTGTAATAATAGATTGCTAACATTTGAGCAAACTTTAGAACTTAATTCAATAATACTGTATTTTTGTTTTATTACATTGATTCAATAGGTATGGCATTGACTTTAAAAAACATCGGTGCCATACTCTCCTCAGCAAATAAATGACAAAAAAAAGATCTTGTACTAATTTTTTGGACTCTTTAAATTTTCAAAAGAAAATACTTTTATTTCTCACTTAAGTGTTAAGATTATCCCCGAACATGAGCAGTATTTGAAGTACGCGTGAAAATGCGATAAGAGGTTTTTAAAAAACTGGAGTTGACATCGAACTTTTTTATTTATTTTATAATAACTATAACTCTAAATAAAAAAGAATGCCGTACAAAGCTTTTGTTTCTCTTGAAAAAGAGGTGCATAAAGTAACACTTGTTTTTCTCAGATTAAAAAGCTTGAAAGAAAAAGTACTAGAGATAATTAACAATGACAAAACAAAAAATTATACAAATTATTTTAAAATTGTCGATAATAATGGTGAAGACATTACCAGTAATAGAAAATTAGAAACAGCATTTAAAACGAAACCTGTTTTCTTTTTTATTCATTTTATTCAAAGTTTTGTTCTCTTTTATTTATTTATTAATTTATTTTAATAACAATTGATTGATCAAATAGATGATGACAATGATGACGAAAAGAAATATCCAGAAGAAAAAGAAGAAGAAAAAGAAAAATGTCACAAAATTGTAAATCCATTAGTATTATTAACAGGTGCTTCAAAATATAAAAATTTAGATAATTTACCTATGATGAAAAAAGATTTAATGACGTTTCGAAATTTATTTGAAGAAATATATGGATATGAAGTATATTGTACATATGATCCAAATAAACCTGAAACTGAATCATTAACATTAAATCAATTAAATGAATTTTTAATGAAATATCATAAAAACAAAAATAAAAATAATTATGATTCATTAATATTTGTATGGTGTGGTTATATTAATACAATATCAGAAAAAGGAGATATATTAATAACATCAGATGATAATAGATATAAACCATTTAATAAAATACAAGAATTATTTTCATTTTTAAATAAACCTAAAATATATATTAAAAATGTATATCAAATAAATGGATATAATAATCAACAATATCATAATTGTGAATTAGATACTTTTATAATATCTTGATCAATTCAAATGAATATATGAAAAAAAAATTAATAATTGGACCATATTCTGTTTCTTCATTTTATTCAAAAAATATCACATTTGATAATATTATAATTGATGGATCTGTTTATGTTGTTGATTGTATTATTGATGGATTTGGAAATTGTCATATTACTCAACAACTTATCACTACTAATCAATCTATTGTTCGTTATCATTTCTATTCTCATGTTTTTACTTGTTCTTGGCCTATTGATATAGAAAATTTAATGGAATTGGGAGAAAATGCATTAGATATCCCAAAAATCAATGAGGCAATTCAATTATTTCGTTTTGCACTTTGTGTTAGATTGCAAACATTACATGATTTTCATGTCGATGTTGCGTATTCTTATTTCTGGCTGGGCAAAGCGTATGGTAACAAAGCAGAATATGACAAAGCAATTGAATATTGTGAAAAATGTTTAAAAATTCTATTGAATAAATTGGGACCTGATCATCCTGATGTTGCTACTTTATATAACTATTTTGGATATCTTTATGGTAACAAAGAGGAATATGACAAAGCAATGGAATATTGTGAAAAATCATTAAAAATTAGATTGAATAAACTGGAACCTGATCATCCTGATGTTGCTACTACATACAACAATTTGGGATGTGTTTATGAAAGCAAAGGGGAATATGACAAAGCAATTGAATATTATGAAAAATCATTAAAAATTAAATTGAATAAATTAGGATCTGATTATCTCAGTATTGCTACTTCATACATTAATTTATCAATTGCTTATTATAATAAAAAAGAATATGACGAAGCAATAGAGTTTGGAAAGAGCATTGAATTTGAGATTGAATAAACTGGATTCTAATCATCCAGATGTTGGTAATGCATATGGTATGTTAGGGGATATCAATTATAAAAAAGGTGACAAAATAGAGGCAAAAAAGTGTTATGAAAATGCATTGTCGATTTATACTCAAAAATTGGGTAATAATCATCAAGATACAGAAAAAGTCATGTCAAGATTGGAAAATTTGTAAGTGTATTTGATTTGTTAAATAGATATTTAAAAACAGAAATAAAGCAAAGTGAGTTTAAATTTAAAATGTAAAGTTTGTTGGAATGATTAAATGTGACAAGGATATCATCTAAATATGATGAAATACATTATATTATCTGATCAAACAAACAATCCAAGTTTTTTCTATGTTGTGTCAATGAATTATTAACATTCTAATACATTTTTCCCAAAAAGCTTGCAATATTTAAATTACTAATTCTTAGCAAAAAAAGAGTCATTTTAATTCTTCAACAATGGCTCATAAAGAGATGAAGTAAGATTGGATTTTTATTATGGTGTATACTTCCAACATTATGTATCTTCATAATATATCTTTTCAATTGTTAGTTGAAAACTTTTTCTTTTCAAGCATAATCAAATTAAACTATTATTGTAGTTTGCAATTTGATTTTATTATCTCATAAAATCCAATAGTTTTGCTTTTGCTATCAAACAGTTTTCATTGATACAATAGCACTTTAAATTAACATCAGTATTAACTTATCCAATAGTATCTCCACAATCCTTTCATTTCTTTCTGGTCCATATTATGAAATATAGATTATGTTTTACATAGATATCAAATGTGTTGAATTGCTTTAAAAATATTGCTGCCTCTTGTTACACAGATCTTTATTCAAAATAATTTTCTTTTTTTACCAATAAATAATTTACCAATTACAACAATACTATTATTTTTACTGTTGTTGCTTTGCAATGATAAAATATCCAGACCCAACTACAATCGATAGCTAAAAAAAAGATCTCTCTAAAATGAACCCCACGCACTTAATTAATGTTTTTTTCATTTTTGAAAATTATTAGAAAAATTGAACGATTTTTGTGTGTCTTTCCACACTTTTATTAAAAACCAAATACATTTTTGGATTCTCCACAACGTGTAGATATTATTTTTTAAAAATTTTGAATAAGTGTTGATTTTTCATAATGAAACGCATGAATGTTCATAGATGTTCATTTTAGGGTGCAAATTTCAGAGAGTGATTGTATTTTAATGTTGCTCTCAATATCCAATGCACAAATTATTCTATCACAGTAATGATACTTGTCTTAATTGATATTATTTAATTTGTTTGTGTTATGAAACAAATAAGAAAAGAGAACATGTCAGTTGTTTAAGATAAATTTTTATTTATTATTTTTAAAGTTTCTTTTTATTGCTTTTCATTCAGTTCTTTTTCTGATTTCAAATGTTTAATTTCGATCTGAAATATTGTTTTTCACGTTTTGATACTTTTATTAAATAAGCTCTTTAAAAGTTTACAAATTTTTTTTGTTTCCATTTCTCAATTTTTTGTCTATTTTTATTTTGTCTTCATGAAATTGGCCGAAGACCAACACTCGTAGTTCAACTGTGTAGAATTACTTTAAAATGTCTTTTCATGGAGAAGCAATCACTATAAAGATTAAACAGAGATTAGAATTTTCCACCACGTTGTCCCACAAGCAACTTCTGTTGAGGCGTCAAGCCAGTTGCGCTCTTCCAAATACTGTCTTTCATCGATAAACCAAAACGTTGAACACCCATTTGCCAAATACACTTCACTAAACTCGAAGCACTGACGTCAATTATTCTACCATCATCACTACCCCATAATCGAATTGTTCTATCTTCTGAACATGAAACCATCTTTGAACCGTCCGGTGATAACTGCAGTCCTAAAATAGGCCCAGAATGTCCCTCCAACAATTGAATTTGTCGTCCTGAAGATAGATCCCAGAATCGTATAGTCCTATCATCCGAATGTGAAATAAGTTTGGAACTGTCCAGTGAAAAGTAAACTCCAAACATTATATCTGAATGTCCCTCTAAAACTTGAAGTTGTTTTCCGGACGACATATCCCACAATCGAATTGTATTATCATCTGAAAATGATACAAGTTTTCTACTATCTGGCGAAAATTTCGCTCCCCTTACCAAATGAGAATGGCCTTCTAATAATAAAAGTTGTTTCCCAGACAATATATCCCACAGTCTAATGGTTTTATCATCTGAATAACTCACAATTTTAGGCTCATTTGACGAAAATTGTACGCCTCTAATGGCTTTTGTATGTCCTTGGAAGGTAGAGTAGCATAAGCAGTTTTAATTGCTCCCAGCAACAATTTCACTTATGGCTCACAAAGAGAACTGGGGAAAGACAAAAAAAAAACTTTTGCGAACTTATTGAGTAGTTTCTCTAGTAAATCAGTATTCCATTTATGAATTGTTTATGGATCAAACAAAATAGGGAAAAAAAGCTTCAATTGCTTACATTATACTGTATCTATTTTTAATATAAAAAGGCTATTAATTAATGGGAGTAAAACAAAAATTGGTTAATGCTTATTTCCCAAGATAATAGCACTACATTTTGCAATAAATTTGCTTACAGTACCCTTTAGCTTGTAGAAATACTGTTTAGGTAGTACCAAGAAAAAAGAGTTCTGTCGGGACAAAATCAACAAAAAAAAATTTAAAAATCTTTTTAATTCACGATCGTCATAGCCAAGCAATTTTTTTTTTTTAGCACGTAAAATCCAGTTGGAAGAGCTAACACGTACAACTGGTCACGTTTATCTTCACTTAAATGCATTCAAATGACATTACCAAACGGCAAGAAAGTGAAAACGTGGACACCGCACCTTCCTTTGAAACGTTGACCCCATTGCCTGTTCCATTTCGTCATACGCGATGTGTGACCTACAAAGATGAGATTCTCATATGTGGGGGTTATCAAAACAATCAATGTTATTCCTATCACACACTCAAAAATGAGTACAAATACATCTGCTCTTACCCGGATGGCTTTCCATTGCGTCGACACTGTGTAGTGAAGATTGTGAGTGGCACACACAGAAAGGACAGCACCTTGTTGTCGTTTGGTGGATATGAAAATGAAAAAAAGCACGCAGTTGTGCTGAGATATAAGAGCGTTTGGAACAGTGATGAAAAAAAGGAGATTGGAATTGAAAGGGCAAATGGTTATAACAAATGGCTTCCCTTTACTGACAATGACAACAATCCAATTTGCATTGGAAGAGACGAAAGTAATTACGAAGGAGTGCGTGCAGTGATTGGTGGAAGCAATAATCATTTGTTGTTTATTGTTTACGAGCCGAGAAATATTGATGTGTTTGATTTGCACACATTTCAATTTGTGAAGCAGGACATTTTGCCATGTGTATCCGATGTATATTATCCGTGTTTGATATCAAAGCTAAAAAGCGAAGCCGCAATGATGCAAACAAAAAAAAAGAAAACCGAAATGGTGTTACTTTGCAATGAAACAGGATTGGCAATTGACTACAGTGAAGAAAATAATGCATTTCAATTCAACAAATTGCAGCTTTGTACAACCATTAAAACATTCCATGCGTATGCCTGTGTATGTGTTGATGATATCGTTTTGATTTTTGGTGGATTTGGTGGCTTTTCCATTGGCATTTCCAAAGACGTCTACAAGTACTCGATTGCAAAGAACAAATGGATGAAATTTGATTGCACTTTGCCAATTCAACTACACGAATGTGAAGGAGTATTGAGCGAAGACAATACTTCTGCGTACATACTGGGAGGGTGCAGCATAGACGAAGGCTCGCCGATACATGTGAAGACAAATGTAAAGCAATGGACGAAGGAGCATGCAACAGAAAAAGAGAAACGATGGATTACCGAGGAAGAAGAAAAAATAGAGGTGGAAAAGATAAAAGCTGAACTGGAAGAAATGGAACAGGAATTGGATATTAAAAAACTAAAAGTTAAGAAATGACTGAAAAGATATCATGTTAAAAAAAAAATCAAAAAAAAAATAAAAATAAAACAAAATATAGAGATTCAAAGAAGTGAAAATAATAGTCGAACATTGGAACAGACTATTGTGCATCAAATTGGGATGGATTGATGAATTCGACATAATCATTTCACGATATATTTTGGTACATTTGTTTTATCTTTTGCTTCCTTTTTGTTTTGACAGGTTCCTTTGAAAGAAAACAATCACAAAAATAGATGAAATATTTCAAACCTGTAAAAGCAATTTCTGCACATCCCAATAGGATAAACAGTGTAAAATTTTCACCCAATGGAACAAAAGTTATTTCAGCTTCCAACGATAAAACAATACAAGTATGGGACATTGAATCAGGAAATAAAATTCAAACGTTGGAAGGACATTTACATTTTGTGAACGATGCCAAATTTTCACCAGATGGCAATATTGTTGTGTCTGGCTCTGAGGATAAAACCATTCGATTATGGGATGTAAAATCAGGAAGAGAGATTCATAAGCTAAAAGGACATTTAGGTGGCGTAACATGTGTCCAATTTTCGCCAGACGGGGGTATGATTGTTTCATGTTCAAAAGATAAAACTATTCGATTGTGGGATGCCAAATCAGGTGAAGAAAGAGAAAAATTGGTCATACATTCGAAACGGATAAAGACAGTACAATTTTCTCCAAATGGTCAATCAATTGTATCTTCATCGCTTGACACGACAATTGTTACACGAAATGTAAAGTCGAGTGAAAGAAAGCACCAATTAATTGGGCGTTTATTGTTGGTATTATCAGCACAATTTTCACCCGACAGTCAATTTCTTGTCGGCTATTCCTGGGATCAAATCGTCCGAACTTGGGATTTGAGATCAGGCAAGGTAGTACACAAATTGAAAGGTCATTCCGATCGGATAAAGGGGGCCAGATATTCAACTGATGGCCAAACTATTATCTCTTATTCCGTCGACAAAACAATTCGGCTGTGGGACATAAAATTAGGACTGGAAATACAAAAATTGAAAGTAGCCCCAAAAGACTATGTGACAAAACTTGATGTTTCACCGGATGGTAATGCAATTGTTTCATCTTCCAAAAATGGAAAAATCCAACTTTGGAGGTCATTGTGAATGTTATACAAGCTGAGGCCACTCTGAAAAAAAAATTTTTTTTTTCTTACAAATATGTTTGACAGACAACAATGACCGAACAAAGACATGTCTATTTTTACAATTTTTATACATACAAGTTGTTCCATAGAAAAAAATAATATTTTCAAAAGACAAGGTTATTTTTCAAGTCATTTGTTGTCTTTATAAATTCTTTCAAAAAATATAACTAATAATCAGACACAAACCTATTTGAGACCTGGTAAGTGTCATAATTTTTTTGAACAATTGCGAAAGTATTATAATTTTTGTTTTCTAAACTAAACTAAAAAATGGTGGCTAGTCGTTATTCATCATTTGTTTAGTAATGATTTTTAAAATTAATTTGTGACTTTGAAATATTCCCTATAATCAGATTGAAAAAGATACAAGAGTATTATTGTTCGTAGTATTTATTTCTGTTTTTTGTTAAAGATTTTTCTCTTCAGTGTAACTCGTTGAATGGTATAGTTGTACAGCCCGATGTAAGACTGAGCAGTCAATTTTCGCAAAAACAACTCTACAGTGAAAAAAACTTCTTTTGTTATCAAAAAAATAGAAGTAGTGTAACGAATTTTTAAAACAAGAAATGAAAGCCTTTGGCGAAAGGGGGCAAGGGGAAAAAAAAAGAAATATAATATTCGAGAAAAATGGAAAGACGCCTCTTTGGCTCATTACTTTGTTCAATAATAACGCTCTTGAGTTTGTTTCGTGTGATCCAAAGTTACGAAATAAGCTGTGAGACAAATACAGTATGGACCTGTCGGTCAAACTCAAGTAACCCGAAGTGTGTAATAACCGTTTCACCAAGCAAGTGTGAAAATGAAGCAATAATGCCAACCTCAATATTGATTGAGATGAGTGTGGACAACAGCGATACGAAAGTGAGTTTTTACAATGAGATTGTGTGTGACGTGGATCAATGTCAGCAAACGAAGATAAGCATTGAGTTGGTAGGAGCAACGCCAACGACGAGTCGAATGGTGCACGTGGAGAATAAAATCGAATGCCAAGGCAGCGAGAATAGAAACGACAAAACATGCCAACACATGAACATCAGTATCGAAACTGCTCCTTTGGCCAACACGTCTGTGGGCAGTAGCAACTCGACTTTGGCATGCATACAAAGTCAATGCTATGACTTGACGATGACTGGCGTTGGGACTGATCTAATCATTCAAGACGATAGATCTCACAACATTAATATCTTTGGAGCATTGGCTAATTCATTGCTAATAGTTGATAATAATATATACATACAAATATATATATATATATATATATTTTATATTTATGTACAAATGTATACTCTTAAAAAAAATAAAATAATAATAATGGAATAGGTGAGTAACAGCTCAATGTTCAATACATTGATGAATAGTAAAGTGTATTGTTCGACATCGACGTGTAACATCAAATGTGTGTCGGTGGAGAACGAGAACAACCGAAGCTGTGGGAAAGGCTTGTGGATCGAGACGAAGAACGGAGTTGCGTCAACAAGCAGTGTGTCAGGATACCAAATTGTAAGCAGCGAGTTGTCAATGGTTTGTCCGTGGACGTCGAAGAACAGATGCTTTGCGGGTGCAAACTTGTATATGCAAAGCCCTTTGAAAGAGTGTGCGATCGGCCCACTGTTCGAAGAGAACCATCCAAATGTGGTGACGAACCTCTGGGGATGTGAGGCCAGTACGTATCTGTCTACATGCAGTGCACGCATTAGCAGTGCTATTTGGTCATTGGTGCCATCTCCGCCTTCGCATTCACCTTCGCATTCACCTTCGCGAGCGCCTACAGCCGCACCGTTACTGTCGTCGACACTATCGTCAGAGTCGACTACATCCACATCCACATCCACATCCACATCCACATCCACGCCACCTACGAAAGCACCCGCACTCTTTCCGTCCTCGTCGCCGTGGGTCGTGAACAATGCGACCACGCCGTGCCATTCCTTACAATGTCCGTTTAACAACTCGGTGGTGTGTCAGACCTTCCCCGTTGTCTACGTACTCAATATCTCCGTGGACGTCGCCGACATCCTCAGTTTCATTCGCTATAACCTGTCCGACGCCCCCGTCGTCCAGTTGCCAATGCTCTTGTATAACCAACTGCTTTGCACAGATGAGCTCCCTTGTTATGGACAGTGGACCATCCAGTTGTCTATGGATCACGTCAACGCGAGCGACACTCAAAGTTTTTTTTTTTTTTTTTTAAAAAAAAAAACTAAATCTTTTTTTAACGAGTGACAAATAATAAACATATATAAAAACAAAATATAATAACAATGTTCAAAAAAGCGTGGGAGGAAACCACGAATGCAATGTTCCCACTGTTTGCATTGCAGACGGAACTGCGATGTGCTACCAACGTGGCGTGCGGGGATCTAAGTGACATCACAATGCGAGGTCTAGTGAATGGGAAAAACGAATCGACCGACTGGACTCGTCTGCATCAAAAAGACGGCGCATGGCCTGATGGACTACCACTTGGACGTGCGTCTAATGAGTGCAGGGCCTTTTGTTATCGACTTGTCGCACGCGATCAAGTCCATTCGCCACTTTGTTGCCAACTCAAAGTTGGCGCTAACCGTGAATAATGACCGCTGGCAGTCAAACACAAGTAGCAACAACGCCGACAGCACGTCGACGGCAGTTCAAATATCGTCCTGGGATTATGTAGTTGTCCAACAGTCGGGACTGACAGCCAATGTCTTGGATATCTATCAGTGTGATAGTGTTAATATTAGCACTGAAAACTGGGCCAATTCCATAGTGAATCTGTATCGAGTTAATATTAGCAATAGCAATAACAATAACAGTGGTGATAATGTAATTGTGGCTAGTTGTCGTGGCGAGTGCACGGACAACAAGTGGATGATAGAACAGGATACAACGACGTCGAGTCAGATAACGTGTGCCGACAATTGCGCGCGGAACAATGTGTCAGTGAGCACAGCTGTGAACACTGACGTGGGTACCAGCGTGGTGACGTGCGACGGATGTGTATGGGACGACAGCAGCGTCGTTGTGACGGACACGTCGTTACAAGTGAATTGTTTGGAAGAGAACAGTTGCAGTGGAGAGGCACATGTGGACCACCGCGACGCTCATGGACATGTTCGACTGTACTTGCAGGGCAAGCGAACCGGGCGTGATGCACACTTATTTTGTCCGGCGTCGTTGCAGCAGTCTTGTGTCGTCGAATGCATTAAAGATTATGGCGGCAGAGATATGGTCATTTATGTCAATACCACCACTACATCATCATCATCATCATCATCTTCTTCTTCTTCTTCTTTAGATGGAAGTAATAAGATAATACATTGGAGAGATCAATTGCAATTGATCGGACATCAACCCACGTGCTTTTATCACGCGCAGGTGCGGGATTTGAACGACCACTCGCGGGTCTGTTGGCTGTCATTTCGCGAAAAAAAGCACATTGGCACGTCGGCGTTGGACAAATATTCGTGGGAGTGCGCCCGTCCGTCGTTTGACTCGCTGTTGCTGGTGGCGGCCGTTGGAACAAGTGTCTTGCTCGTGTTGCTCTTGCCGCTGCTGCTGCGACAGCAATGGTGGTGTTGTCGTTGCTGCAATTGCAATGCATCATCATCTTTGATTATCCATCCCATGTTCCATTTCTTTGATGTCAGTCATCAAGTATATACCACTTTGTGGACAATGCTGTTCCTGTATGATGTGGGCATCTTTGTCATTCTGCTATACAACGATAGTCCCTCCACGCAAAATCGCCTCTTCCGCATCGCTATCAAATACACACTCATCTTCCACTGGGTGCTGTGCGCGCTACTGTTCATCATTGCGTTCCGAGAGTTCCGCTTCTTTTACTGCTGTCGTCGATCGCCACAGTTAGCCGATGCCATTGATACGTACAATGACAGCTATGACAAGAACAACAACAAGAATAATAACAATCGCCAACCTCACTATAAAAGAAATGAACCAAATAACGCTAACGATAATGATGGCAATGATGATGGTAATGACGGTGATGATGATGATGATGATGATGATAAGAATGATGGCAATGGTAGTGAGGACAAGAAGGAAATGAGCAATGGAATTTGGTTGGATGTGACATCGAAAGGAAAGACAAAAAAGAAAAAGCAGCAAAATGAACAGAACTCGAGATCGATGGAGATGGCTATACCAACTTCTAGTCAAGTATTTGAGCAAGAAGGGTTCTTCGACAATGATAGTCTAATCGATTTTTACAGCGATAACTACTCGAAGGTGCTATTGCTAATAATCGCGTGTCAACTGCTCGACATTCCGTATCTCACCAAAGGTCTCAAGGATCCAAACACCGGACTCGTGCCGCTCATCGTCGTGACTGCCCTCATGTGCATAGGCACGTCGCTGGGACCCATCATCCTTTGCTGTCTCGGACTCTCGTACGGCCTCGTTACCATTGAAATCTGGGCGCAGCCTGGGCGCTACGGCGACAACGACGACTTGGTCGGCGATTTGGACATTGTCGTCAAGCAGGTACACTACGCTTGGATCGCTCTGATTGCTGCCATGTTCGTATGCAATGGCTTTCGAAATCCGTATGTGTCCAATCTCGGATGGAGATGGCTCGGAATGATCGTAAGCATCATGGACTTGGTCACCAACATTGGAGTGGTCGTTACCATGTTTCGATATCAACACTATGTCTTATTCGCTCTTCAATTGGCTATCCTTCTCTTTGCTCTGTTCTTCAATGCCTTTCTGCTGCCCTGGATACACGCACACATCTTTGTGCTTCAACCACAACTCAAGCCTTTTCGGCCGCCTCGTCAATACACGCCCTTCTCCACGCTCTGCTTTGCTTTGGGACTGGGCGATCTCTATTCCACCTTCTCCATGCTCGCTTTGGCCAATACCACAACCGCTACCAACAGCGACAGTGATAGTGGCACTATAACCACGGCGACAATAGACGAACTGTTTGCTACGTATGACCAATATCGCTTTTGGACAATGTGCTGGAGCTCTTTTCCTAGCATTGCCTTGCAAATCTTTATCATATCCATGCACACCAATGTGTCCTATGTGTACAGCATCGGCTGGTCTTTGACCTGGGGAGTCTTCTCCATTGTCGCCACGCTGCTGCTCTATTGGTCCAGACATCCACTGCAATCGCAACTCGACGATGCAGACGAACAACACGAGCACAAAGACGACAACTTAGTTGTTCCTTCCAATGATCATATTAATAATAATAATGCCAGTCAATCACCTGCAAATGTTGAAAACCAACTGCAAGGGTCGTTACAACATTGGAACTGGGTATCCCATCCCTCATTCATCAATTATTGCTTGTATACGTTTGTGTATCCTGTACTCTTTATCATCAGCGACTTCATGTGCCGCTGCTTGCCCTTCATCGCCCTTGCACTGGTTGCGCCGCCTTATGTGTACGCCTGTGTCTTGGTCGCCTTGGCCCTCTATTGCGCCATGTACTCGTACCACATGCTGCAAGTACACTTTGTCTTGCGCGGAGACATTCGATCTGGAATTCAATTCACGTGGTTCTTTTTTTGGATTAGTTTGTGGTCCAGTGCAGTTTACTTTTTACCTTGCTCCGATCCCAACTTCCCCTTTTTACCTAATGTCTTCAAACGAGATAAATATGCCAATGAACAAGTGAAACGCTTGGCCATTGGCCTCTTTATCTCACTCGTTGCCCTCGTCTTTGACTATCATCAAGACCACAAATGGCGCTATATTGCTATTACTATCATTTTTTGGATTTTCATACTCATCAACTGGTTCACCTTTGCCAAACTGTCCAGATTTCTTAATTTCTGAGACTACTTTCAAACTATTCACTCCGAGTTTTTTTTTCCATTCATTCTTCTTCTTTCGTTTTTGTGTGTATGCTAGTCATCGTCGTCCGTTGGTTTGTTCTTTTTTTTTTTCTCCAACAAGGAGAAAAAACAAAAATAAATTGACAAAAATCTAACAGTGTTTTTTTTGTAAATATAAAAAATTGGGGATAAAAAAAGAAAACAGCTTTTTTGGCACTGTCTTGACTTTCAAAATTTAGGTTTGTTGGGTTTTTCTGATTATCCCCGAATTCGATTAAAAGGCTCTTGTTTGCTGACAAGCTTTTCTGAATCGTAACAACTTACAAAAACAATTTTCTTTTTAAGATACTTATCACTAGCACGTAGCTCTTTACTTGAATTTTGATAGTGAGATATTTTTTTTTTAAAAGAGTGGACATGATATGCTCAAGATACCTCTCTTTAAAAATTACAAAGCCAATCAATGAAGACCACAAAACGTATTTTAAACAAAGAAAACAAGAAAAACACACAAGTGTCTCCATCTCACAACCTAGATAAACAAACAACAACGTCCCACTTGTTGTAGAAGCCGCCAGCAAAAACAACAAAGCACACCAAATACATAAAGCGACATCAAGGAAGTACAACAAAAACTTTTATGCTCTCTTGCAACTTTTTTTCTTGTTATACTTGTCACCAAACAAAGGCACTGTTTCTTTTCATCAAATAAACTAAAGAAAAAATTACTTCTTTTGGGGCGTATAAAAATAACAAAAGGAGAGTAAGGCAGCAGGGGAAGGAAACAAATAAATAATAAATAATGGAAATATTTTATGCACAACAAAGTTTTTTGGGAAAACACAATGAAATAAATAAAAACAACATTTAAACCACGTACTAAAAAATTGGAATAATTAAATAACATCAACATTCTTGTTCACAACACGTTTTAAAAAAACAAAACATTTATTTTTACACAATTAGTGCACACTTTTTTTTTGTGTGTAATTTTTTGTTCGTTTTCCAAATAATAAAAAGGATGAAAACAATGAGTAAGATCAACAGTGACAACAAATAAAAATTTACCTCACACTATTTCATACTTGGCAATGTGTATTGTTTCAAACACTCAAATAGTTTTTACACATTAAAAAAAGCAAAGTGCCAATTAAAACTATTACACATAAAAAAATATCTGTTTTTGACACGTGGTATGTGTGGAGAATTTATTTTTGCTTGTGTTTTTTTGAAGTTTTGGCTCCAAATCGATCTTTACTATTTTTTTCCCCTCCATTGTTTAAGATTACAAAAAAAACGGTGGGAAAAAAAGAGAAAAAAAAGAAAAGAAAAAGGTCAAGGCATAAAATAATCCAGGTTCGACTGCTGTTGAATAATGTGTGGCAGCAAGGATGTCAATTGTTGTAATTGTTGAATGACGTGCTGAATTGAGGGTCTTTCCCGAAGTTTTATCGATTTCACAAAAACGTTGGACAGTATATCACCAAACACCAGGCAAGCGTTTCTCTCGGCCCACGAGTCACCCACCGATATGATATGATAATGTTTCGCTTCTTTGTGTTGCACAAACTTGTCCGCGCATTCTCTGCCCTTCTCTTTCACTTCCTCTCTTTTTTTTAGAGGCTCAAACAGGCACACGTTAAAAAAAAATTCACTGCACATTTTTACGCACAAAAAAAAAATTATATAAATATTGATATATTTTTTGAAAAATACTCTTAACTCATCCACATATTTGTTGTGTTGCATCGAAAGGAGAGACACCGAGCTCAGACTCTCCATCAATTGGTCCTTGGTCTTGTCACATTGCATTTTCGTATGCACCGCCAACGACACATTTTCTTTGTCGCTTTCAATACTCTTCAAAATGTTTCGCTCAAGACCGCTACTACTTTTCGTCTATTACACAAAAAACATTATATGTATGTATACACATATACATATATGTATATATAATACATGGAGCAGTTGCAGGTGCAATAGATATGACTGCATGTGAATCTTCATGACATGCTTCAAGTTTTCGGCATCCAAGCAGGGCAACGTGGCCTTCCAGCACTTTTGCATGATATAGTGCATGCAGCGATGCTTCCATTGAAAGGCTTGGGGATACTTGGCTTCGAACATCGAACGTGCGGACAGGATGTGCAAGCGCTTGAGCAAGCGCACAGATTGCGGCAAAAAACGCAGGGCGCTCAGTTCCACCCAACCTTTTTTTGCGTTGGTCATCACAATAACATTGTCGCAGGAAAGCTCGTCAATGGCAACGGTCAGCAATCGGCACACCTGAGCTTCCAACACAGACAATTCCACGGGTAAACCCTTGTCCGCATTGTCGGCTTTGTATCCCAAATGCTCCAAATAATCGCTTGGCAGAATTGTGTTGTCCCAATCGAGTATCAGAATTTTGTGTGTTTTTTGTTCCCTTGCTTTTGGGGTTTCGGACATACTTGTGTTGGTTCTCTCAACAACGTTTCTGCTCATGTTTTTCATATTCGCTACGTCGGCCAATTTGTTTCCCATATCTATCTTTACATCCGTTCCGTCAATGTCACTTATCTCATTTTTTGCATACGATGTCATCGCACCTATCCCTCACACGCACACATGTTTGCTTTTTGTTGTATATGTCTACATAAACATATAGTCATCCAAACAAAAACACTTTTGTATGCGAAATGCACCAATACATCTTTTTTGCTCAAAACATTTTTTGGGGTGGAAAAAAACAACGTTTCAAACTTTGTTCTCACATAAAATGAAGTACATTACCTTCAAAATGAATCACTAGAGTATAAAAAAAACCAAGCAAATGTTCTACAACAAGTTGAGAAGGCGTAGTTGCAACCGTAAGTTACACGCCAAAAAAATTTTTTGTTGTTGCTTTAAAAAAGTGTTTTGAAAGACTTCGACCAGATCCACGTAGTTACAAGTCTCCGGCTTTTTTAAATAAAAGACGCAAAAAATAAATAAATTAGTGTACAATGAAAAGATAACATTTGTTTGGCATTTAATCGGATAAAGACTTTGCTCATTGTTTTAATCTACAATCTGTTGTTTGATATCCCTGATATCTAAAACAAAGTGTGATCAATGAAACTTCTTACTTGAATTGATATTTAAATATTTTTTAACGTTAAATTTAAAAAAGATTGCTGAGAAATTCTTTTAAAAAGCTTAAAAAAGATCAAAGTCATTTAAATCATTCTCAGGAATAAGCTGTTTAGCAAAAGTGACGCTATAAATTTGTTTTTGTTTCTTTTTTGGTGTTGCAGGTCAACATTAAATTTTGTTTGTTTCTTTTAATTGAGGAAAAAACATTTAACTTCATAAAAACTACTTAAAACAACTATAAAAGTTGTCTTAAACAAGGTTATCAAATGTATATCATTTCTTTGAAACAGATAACATGATACACAATAAAATTTATTTCGGTAATTATTAATTTTTTGTTCGAGTTGATAAAATCGAGTGGAATAGTGATTTAAGTAAGTATATCTTATTAGGTAAGAATAACCTAGTAGGTATTTTCCAAAAAACTTTTTTAAAAACCGCAAAAAACAATACCTGTACAAAAGTGTATGTGTTTATTTAAAAAAAAAAAGGGGTAAGCAGATAGAATAATAGAAATGACCGAGTATCTCTATGAGACGACAGCCTTGGAAGATGGGCCAGAAGAAGAAGGAGGGGAGGACGGAGAAGAAGGTGACGTGGAAGATGCACGTCAAACAGAATATGAAATAAACAGCGACGCGACAACCAGCACAGGAAGTGAGACACCAAGTCAAGGACGGGAAGATGTCCTCCGAAGTGGGAGTTTCAAAGAAAAAGGGGGATATGATCTGAAAGGCTTTGACGGAAGAATGATGAGAGCAGCGTCTCATTCATACTGCATGTCGAGTGCAAGCCTATCTAGTTGGTTTTTTACTTGTTTGTTTGTTTGATTGTATGGATCATTTCCTAATCCCATTCTCGTTCATCGTTCAAAGGATCACCCTTCCCCTCCCAAAAAAAAAAATATATGTATATGTACATATAAACAAAAGTGGGAAGTGAATCGAAAAAAAAGAGAGCATTGGTTCGAATAAAACCCGGGAAAAATGGAATAAAGCAAAATCAAACCAATCGACGTGGCAGTGGAGTGCCGAATGAATCAGTGCAAATAACAAACTTGCGCCGAGCGGACGAGGAATACCTGCGACCATTGCCGACGATGGAAGGGGAGTTTAGGTGGGTCGTACTGCATGTGAAAGACCTATCATTGATTAGTCATCATCATGGCAATAGTCAATCACTCTTCGAGTCCATCAGTCAATGCATTCTCCAAGTTAGTCAGGCTCATATCTTATTATTACAAATGAAAGACCTGTTGTTGTGTCTATCCCACAGTGGTAGCAAAGCACCCATCACAGATCGCACTTACCTGAGTTTTTGCATCGACCATATCAAAAGATACTTTGGACTGGTGCGTTATTGTGTTGCATGTTGACTGCATGCTTATATTATTTATATTGGCATATAATACATGTATATAATATATAATATATATACATATATATGTATATATGTATGTATATATATATATGTGTATATGTATATGTATATTAGAATGTGCCAGTACACACAGTGGGTGAATCATTGCAACACAAAGACATTGGGGAAATATTGGAATCATATCGTGATGTAAAAATATTGGAGGCACACGAACAGATTCGTGTGAAAAATGTGAAATATGAGTCGACACGCAAAGTTAAAAAATCTGTGAATCAATGGGAGTTATTGTTAAATGATGCAAAATTGCTAAAAGTGATATCCACAATTCGTAAAACAACAACAAAATCAGCAGCGGCGATGGCCACTATTGGCGAGGAAGATATTGAGATAGAGAACACAAATTCAGAGCCAAAAGAAAAAGAAAAGAAAAAGAGGAGAGACAAATAGAGCATGAAAAAGAAGAAGAGTTGGAAATGAATGAACAAAAAAAAAGGATATAACTGCAACAGCATTGGATTGGGCGATCTTTCAATTTGAATCAGTCCGCCGAGGAGTCAAAAAGATGACAGTGGAGCATTGTGGGTTTGGTGGTATTGTTACATTGGGCTCTCATTTGAAAAAGATGAATCAACTTCGTTATTGCATGTTAAACTTTCAATACGGACATATCGCAAAGCGCAAGAAATTGCTTTTGATCATTTGGACAGGTGGTCAGACCATGGAACAAGCGGAATTGATTGCCATGTTTCGACATAAAAAAAATATCGAAGAGATTTTGGGAGTTAAGATTTACCAGCTAACAAATACATATATGTGTATATGTATATGTATATGTTGATGATATGACATAAACTTACCCAAATATTCTGTGTGGTATGAAAGACGAGTAAAAGCTTAACGATCAGTTCGTCAACGAGGCTGAAGCGGTCGATGATTTTATCGCAGCTGGCCAGAGAGGGCTTGTTACCGGAGATATTGATTCGAGTGGTGGTAAAGACTGACGATGACGACGACGATGACAATAACAATAGTAGCAAGGACAATGCAAAGC